>JAARMF010001180.1:0-30239 GCA_022844705.1 Toxascaris leonina | reverse complement strand
TGGAGTGAGTGAGATCTTGTTCTTGAGTTTACGAACAGCCTTCAGAATGGAGGCAGCATTTACATCAAGAAAGCCCAAGTGCTTAGCACACCGAACAGGAAATATCAGTAACATATCATTATCTGCCACAAAAACACTTGAGAAATATTCTGCAAACATATTGCATTTGACAAGATCGTCAGTTATTAAGCCCGACTAGCTGTTCCTTAGTGCTCCCACTTCCCATCGAGAATTTGATTTGCCATTCATGTATTTATAAGAGAATTTAGCGCCGCTAGAACAAATCACACGTTTCTCCCAATTTCTCATAAAGTTCTCGCATTTGATTCATAGATCATTAGCACATTTTGAGAAAGTTTCCATGCCATCCGGTGTGCGACGATCGAGCCAAAAAAATGCTTCTTTGTCGCAATGCATTGAATATAATTGGGCAACGATTGGGAAGGCGCTTTCGATTTCACGAGCGGAGTGCAAGACGCAACCACGTTATGCACAAAGTATACAAATCTGTCACACATTTCATTAATGTTAAGGCATTCCGTAAAGTATGCATTCCAGTCACAGCTAAGTAATTTAGCGTTTGCTTTAACCGAGTCAAATTTTCGGACATCTCGGTAGGTGTGGGACGCTTGATGGGAGGTCACGGTATTGATATCGAAATTGATACTGGCATGGTCACTTGTGGAAAGTTTTCGACAACCTTAACACCGCTAATGAGGGCGATATCATTGGTTAAAACAAGATCAAGCATGTTACTGCCACGGGTTGCCTCTCTTACTAGATTGACCAGGCTGCATTGTTTAAGGAGCACTTCAAGATGACTGGTTGGGTCATTAGTTGCTGAGCTAGGAAGGCTAAAGTCACCAACTATAACTGATGGATGATTCACACAGCACATATCAGATATGCAATCAAGAAATTCTTTTGCATCGGAAGCTGAGCAACTAGATGGTCTTTAAACAACGATGAAGCAAAACGCAGCATTACAAATGAAGTCGATATAAAGCAACTCGCAACCAGAAGAGAGGGCCAGCTTATGCTGTTCAAATGCTTGAGCGTCGTGATCGCTAACCCTCCATTTCTTTCGAAACACGTTGGAGTCAGCGTTACCGGAAATAACACAATCGAGGAACTGATTGGAAAGTCAAGTTTCTGAGATCAAAATCAAATCAACATTGTGTGACATCAAAATCAAATCAACATTGTGTGATCTAAGTAGCATTTCTAGCTCGCTAAATTTGTTGACGATGCTGCGCGCACTGAAATATACACTGTGCAGGCTGGGCGATGAATCTACCCCAGTGGGGACCTGCTCAGTTGGGAACTTTGGGAAAGTACCGTGGAACTTGGAATAAGGCAGTTTGCGTTGCCATGCGTCTACCCCAAGGTTTCAACAGCCGAGTTCCTGGTGCGAGAGGGTTGTGAAGTCCCTCTGCCCATGTGAGCTCCACTAAATTTCTCCTGCGCCCATTTTTCCTTAGGAAGCGTTGACCTGTCGCCTATATGCTGCTTATAAATGATGTGGTCAGTGCCTGGATCAGACTGTCTTTTTCCATGCGGCTCTTCAAGAAGATGTCCTGGGTGCGAGCAACGGATAAACATATTTTTAAATCGCTGCGAATCTTTCAGCCGCTTTGCACGCTTCAGAACTTGTATAGCATCATAAATATTGCCGAAAATCACCTTTATACGACGATGCTTGTTCTCGTCGTGTAGTCCTATGCTGAACACTTCTTTAGGAGTGACATCGACATTCAGCTCCTCAACGACTTCGTAAACTGTAATATTGACGGCAGCAACACGTTCCCGATAGCTGCAAATTCATCGACTATTGAGAGCGCGATTGATCGCTGAAGCACTTTCTCCTCCTCAGCTGCTAGTAAGGCATCAGCTGCATGAGCAGGAGATTGACCAGCAGCAATTTTTGTCAGCATTTTGCAATGCAACCAGTTGGTCCAAATACGGTCTCACAATTAACCGGACAGCGGTTCAACAATCTTCACAAGTTCATCACTTCGTAGGCATCATCAGGGGTGATATGAAGATGTGAAATTTCGGTGCACAAACATATCCTGTCTCGAAAGGAAAAATGGACGCGAACAACACAGCTCAATGAAGGGACGGCCGTTGTGAATGCAACGCGCAGCACATGCTGCTGTTAAGACTTTCAATCGGTTTTACTTTATGGGCAACGCAGCAAATGAGGAACACGGAAATAGGGCGTCGATCTGAAAAGCGCCAACTTTTGAGCAGAAATGGCTCTTCATTCATTTTTTGGTGCAAATTATCCAACGACAGGTTGCATTTCAGTGATAGAGATTTTTCACAGACGTAAAGCTCTTGACACTCAGAACTTTGCTTTGCCAAAGAGCAATACGACGATCTGTCCTCGTATGCGACTCTCTGTCGCTTTTTCTTGCGACCGAACAGTAGATGACGCTAAGGCTGTGCAATTTTATGTGTAGAATTTGCAACATATAACAATATCTCATTCCATAGTTGCCGTAAATTTCGGAATGATCTGTGGGCATATGACAGCCGGAAATGTTTCAATGCAAATGTTTGCAACAAATTTCTCGAGGAGGTGGATGAACAAGAATGGTGAGACACTGTTCTATATGTTCTGTTTTTTGTTGGGAAACTGCAAAACTCACTGATCAGATGGAGGAGATGGAGAAATGCGTATTGTAGTTCAACTTTTGCTCCGTTGCTTTAAGGATGTAGGCGACTATTGAGTGAGCGCTGGCATCAAATGTTGTTGCGCTTCAAAGAAGATTGCGTGTTATGCTCAGCGCAACGAAAGGTGACGCGGTTACTTTGTCCCTTTTTATTCCTTCTTCGTTTTCATGATATTCATCATGAGTCGACTATAAGACCTTTTTAGCACAGTCGTCGGCATGATCACACTTTTCAAGAGAAGTTCCATCTAATGAAATACTAGGAAGGGGATACGGGGTAGGAAGGGGGAAAAGAGGATAGAACAACAGAGGAAGGGTAACGAAAGTAATCGGCAGCGAGGATACAAGATATGAGATGCGTTACCGAGCGATCCGTTTCGGATAAAAAAACATCAAAAGGGTATAAAGTGGCTGTGCAATCGTATGCCACCATTATCAAAGGTTTTTACGGTTCAGTGGATGCACTCTTGTCTCGCCCCAGAATAAAATGGAGATGGATGCGCTGTGACGCAGGCTGCGTTTTTGTCAGTAGTGGAAAAGAAACCCTCTGGAATTCTCTCATGAAAATAGCAATTCTGACTCGCTACATGCCGAATGTGCGAGCTGTGCATCCTCCATCGTCTGAATGAAAGGAAAAATGAAGCGTTGACATTGCTAAACAGTTCACTAATTATCTGCATTAGGAATGTGGCCTCTAAGAGATTCTTGTGCCGTTATAAGCCCATGTTCACTGGTCTTTTTGACGTTCCAGTCTGATGCAAGCAAGAACGCATCTACCTGCCACTGATAGATGTTTTCCACGTATGATTGAAGGATGACTGTTTTGTCGATCCCTAGTGGAGAAAGATTCGTCGAAGACGTCCCGGTCATTATCAATGGCACTGAATAAAACTGCCATGAGTTTACCCAAGAATAAACTTTCGTTCAGGAAGACCAGATTTTCCGAAACTACCTCTTCGTGACTTCATTCCTAAGCCTTCGAATCTCTTTCAAGAAAATTCGAAAATGGAGACCACTGGTTTTAGCGCGTCACTAGGGTCAAACCCACATTGGCAGCGCCCTGCACGGAGATACTTTAACGCTGCCTCCGAAAAATTTTTGTCATGAACTTCTTATATGGAAGACTGGCTTGTTGAATTTTTGTTGAACCTTTGTATTGCAGACGGCCGTGGCAGTGTCGGAACGTCAATGGCTTTGAATGCATACGCCGATGGCAACAATCAGCTCGAAACACTCGACATTTTCTGCATTGGCTGTTTTCTAGCAGAAAGATTCGACTAATGTTAAGAACTAAGCAACATATATGAAGCCATGATCAAAGGTGGATGGACAGTCTCACGCTATCTATTCGTTTCACCAGCTTGCATTCCTGTTGCTTGAATAACACTGTCTAGCCATCCTCCATTCCAGAACACTGTATATGGTTTCGCCTCTGATGCAAACCAGCGAAGGAGATAAAATCTTGACTAGCTTTTTGGCCATTCAACATTAGGCATGATAATGATTCTATATCGAGCGCGCGGCGACATGGCGAAGGTTGCACCAGAGAGCGCCGCATTCTCCGCAACTATTGGGGTAATCAGATGAGGGAATTTAAGCTTTTTTCATTGTTAGCTGACAAATAAAGATGAAAAATACGCACGAGCACCATATGCCCAATCTATTCGATCATCTAGTTGCTGCATTCTATGTTTCAAGGTGCTGCACGTTGTTAAGGAAAATGCAGCCGTCTAAAACAGAGACATTCAAGTTCGATATGGCTTTGTTACGGAAGTTCATTCGCACCTTGACCAAAAATGAATCAGCTGAAACTTTACTGTCAAAGAAACGAATTGGAAGCATCATCAATTAGAAGGGCGGAAAAAGTTTTCAAAAGTAATCACAGTTATGATGTTGCCACACATCTACTGCCTTTGATTGTCATCTTCAATCGAATGCGAACGAGTGCTCGTGTACGCAACGTTCGGGCTCATCAGCAATGACATCGACGCTTGGAGGTGGCAATCAACACGGCGCCTAAATTAATATTTTTGATCATCAAACGACGATTCTTCTCGAAAATTCAGCAATCAACAATGAGAGCATCAATCGCTCGGAAACAGCTTTACACCATTCGCAATGAATCATTTGTCGCAATGAACAACTAAAGAAACAATGCGATAATTGCAGTGCGGAAGTAGCCATTTGAAGTGCACATGTACGCAATGATCAGATTCAGTTAAGAATGAAGGACTTCCAGTGGAAGATTCTGGGAAAAGTCGACGCAGTTAAGAGATAGATAAAGGATTTCCCTCGTACACTTACGTTCTCTGTTAGAGTCAACAACCCTTTTTAAGCTTGCAAAACCGAGGCCCATATGAATCTACTAACAGACGATAGCGTGATAACGAAAAGAAAGAAATCTTTCTAGAGAAAGGATGGAAGCCCGCAAGAATTGGCACATTACTCGTTTGACAATTCCGCTACACATTTTAGAACGCGCGCAAGAGTCGCGCATATTTTAGCCAATCCGATCGCTCCTACATACGATACATTTTTTGCACTCCGATCAGCCCAAAATGATCCTCCGATTTGCTAGAAGTGTCTGAAGGCATCCATGCACGCACATGGAAGATCATGCATGTACCAAACTGGGCGCTTTTGGTTCAGAGATCCCTCGAATGACAGAAGAGGAAGTTCACAGATGGATGCACGCAGGCCAGCGCGGGGCAACGTAGAGTGCAGCGTTACATTTTGCAATCCTACCTTCACTATAGACATAAATTCACCTACGTACGCACAGCAATATTACAAAGCAAGGTTACAGATGCGCATACGTGCACATCAAACTGCGTCTGCAACGAAAAAAATGAGCCATCTCGTTCCGTTTATGATACGCCACGCCATTTATGAGAGTGGCTAGGTCAAAAGCTCTCAAAACAAGTTATCCCTTCCGCAAACTATGGGAGACGTTTTTGGATTCATACACACACACTCTCCGTGTAGTACGCGTGTGGGTGTAGGTGTTGCATGCCTACATGGGCAGGCAAAGTTCACCAAAGTGCACATGCACTTGCCTGCCTGCGTCCGCTAGCTTCTGACAGCAAGTAAAGAACTATGTTTTGGCCGAATTTGAGAATGGGACATGGACCACACAGTCACACCCGTTCACAACCTCACTACGGCTTACCGATGAACAGGTTATCGGTTCTACGAGATCAGCGTGGGCGCAGCATGTGTGAACGCATGTATGTGCCATGAAACTGTAACTAGAAATTTGCTCTTGCACTTGCTACCTGCAACACATCAACAGAACTTGTTCCTCACATTATGAACAGCTAGCTGCCGTAATACAAGATACAAAGATACGAGGGCAGTCACAGTTTTACCGATCTCCTCATCAATGCAGCTGACAAACATGGCTGCTGTGACCAGTTTTTGGAAAGCCTAGTGGTCAGCTTTCTGGAGATCTGTTGAGAAATCTGCCGGGTGCCGAACCCGGACCACGACATCAGGCGAAGGCTCCACCGGTCAGCTATCAACCCTCTAGCTGGCTTAATACACAATAAACTGGCATGAGAAATTCGATGGTGCTCTAATCATAGCCTTGTGAGTGAATAGTTCCTTACGAATGATATCAATGCTGACTGGTGACCGTAATCAGCGGCAAAGTCTTGATCCCGTTTCCGCCGTCAAGTAGAGGTTTCTTTAATCCGTTCACTGTGAAACAGTGCTTCTACCGGACCGCAAGAAAGACAGTCGAACGGTTGCCATCACTTCGCGGAATGAAATCACTGCAGCTAGTTCATTAGGAAAGACTAGTTGCAGTTACAACGCAGATGCCCTTGAAGAATGAGAAGCGTCGCCAGTGAGGGTGAAGAAGCAGTTTTCTTGCGTTGAACGCAACCAGCTGACTGCTACTGCATATTCACAATGCTCTCATTGTATAAGCGTGCGATGAATACCAACATCTTGTACTTCCTCCTTCATTGTAATATGAAGAACGGAAGACACAACTTTTCCACCGGTGAGGAAATTACAGCATCCATTAACGCACATTCACAAAAAAAATATGAACCCTTTACTTGAAGGATTCCTCCATTGTCTCGCTTCGCTCGGCAGCTGTGACAATAGGACGGCCTGGAAATTGTGGAGCGAAGAGGCAAGTGAGGTGTACAGAAGATTTGGTTTGCATCCGATAGCCTGCAACCTGCCGAAGGCGCGTGGCTCGAAAATTGTCAGTGACCATTTGACATCTTATTTCACTATTAGCATTCTACGCTCCCTCATTTTTTGACTCTGTCTGCCAGTATAGCCCAACTGTTTGCTCTTCACAGAATCAAACAAAATTAAGATGCACAGCAGTGAACGGTATTCACAAAGAAGTATACTTCAGCACGGTTGGTCTTTAAAAAACTGTTGCCTACTGAATGCCGGATAAACGACTTGCCTGGATAAATGATGGTGCGTGCATTTCTTGTCAGATAGCGGAAGTCATTGTATCCCTGCGTCGAGTTGCCTATACGTGAGGCTTAGTATAGCCAGTGAAGGGAAATAAGAAAAAGAAACCGTAATTTCTGAGGCAATGGTGAGTTAACGGTACTTTGCCGGAATACTGCCAAGAAAACTAATTGCGTCTTCCATAATAAATACGCCTGAAGGCTTTGGTGAGCATGTGCACGGTCGGCGATGTATGGATTACTTCGTCACACCTTCACCGACGGAATCGATATCTCACTTCAAAGAGCAATAAATTGCGATGTTGTGCACCCATTTTTGCTGCGAGGTGGAAACACTAGGAACGGTTTACGGAATCGAAGGTTAAACACTGGCGAGCTAGCAAAATAGCAGTTGCATCAAGAAACGGTCGGTGGCATGAACGAATCCTCTATGAACTCGTTGATAATTGTTAAATTTCTTCCTAGAAAGCTATATCAATTCGTTGCAAATGCTTCTGAATGGAATCACTATCACTTTGGTCAATTCCAATTAACCAGTGTCTCACTTCTTATTAACATAGGCATTGAGCTTGATGTGCAGCTTCGATGTGCGCCCACCCAGTCGGAAATATCGCAGCCAAAAAGCTGATTTCTCACATTTTTGCATGAAAGCAATTTGCGACAACGACCTTCCAGTTCGATTATCCAAGACAAAATTAAGTCCAGAAATGTCTCTGACCAAGGCAAACGCATACTGTTTCTAACTGTATCTTTGACATAGTGTATTGACCGCAGGGTCATTCCCTCTTCCCAGTAGCCAATATAATTTGAAGGTTGTGAAGTTCAACTTGCCTGGTGGCTTTGTCGATCGTCGTCACTCCGCTTGAGTCGACGATTTCTTGCACCGCTTCATCTCTTCGCTCCTTTTTACGACGATTCCTTACACTGTTTCTTATCACTGCAACAACTGCTCCCCTCTCGCATCTCCGAAACGTTCGTCCATCCCGATCTCAAACGTAGGTAATTAAACCTTTTGCAGCTAGTAAGCTGCACATGCAACGCACGCATTACAAATGACAGAGGAATACAGCGCCAGTAATATTGAACAACTACAATAGGCGCAACGACAGTTATATAACATGGGGCGCATACTTCCGGACAATTTTAAACGCAAAACTCCAAGGAACAATTTCCTCACACTGTTTTTTTTATTATTCTCAAACTTCAGATGCCTTCAGAACTCCGAATGGGCCATCAAATTGCGATACACCCAATATAAGTGAAAGGAACGAAGAAACATGGTGTATAGAACATTGAGAATATCAGCAAAGATGCGATCACGATGGCAAATAAGCAAGTTATCTATCGAGATAAATTATTGACATATTATATGTGTGCTACAAGGCATAATGATGCATTGAAGTCCCTCAACAATCACCACACAACAAGAAACTTCGTCAGAAATGCACAGCATTACTTTAACGATTGTCAAACCCCTTAATTCTGTATATTGCAGCGAATACTAAGAAATATTTTACGACGAAATCTACATTCTAAACTCAAATAACTCGTCCCGGTAGCCGTGCCTCTCGGCCACCTTTGTGGACAAAATCCGGTGAGCAGCATACTCTCAGAAACAATAAAATCACGACAGCAATTTCCGACCGAAATGTTCCATGAACGATCGAAACAAATATATGGCAACCAAGCAAAAAGTGTGAAAACATCCCGACGACACACAAACCTGATGCAACACAACCTGGTGACAAGCAATCAGAAGGAAACTGCACAATCCGATGAGAAAACAAGTCAGGAAGCACTCACAGGAACACCAAATATTCAAACGACACCAATTACTGCCCTCTGGATATGAACCGACACGAACGATAAAGGAAACTCAAATACCATCCCGATCGCTTTTACGGTTTACAAAGTAACCGCAAAGCTACCAAAACTCCCGCTCCCTGGCCCCTGGCCCCGCAACTCACAAAAGAGGGATGTTTACCATCGTCCGTTGTAGGCTTCGTGTGCTTGCATTTTCGTTCAAATCACGGTTTCGCAACAAACCGTTTTTGAGAGGCAAGGAACGTTCTCGGAGAGAGGCGCCAAGTTCACACGCGCACTCCTTCTGCACTCTCATTATCCGCTTCAATATGCGTTTTTTTTGCAACTAACCTTTTTTCTTGAATTTCAGTTAAACTCGCGTGTAATCGCGACACATATGGGATTAACTGCGCAGTTCAACTGTGACCGAAGTCATCGAGAAAGTAATCTTTTGGTAAATACATCGGCTAAAACGCAAACGTTTGTTTAATCGCAGAAACCATTCTAAGCGTGCTCTTACCATGAACAATGAAAGTCTGGAGCCCTGAAAACCAGATATGCCATGAAGAGACTGAGTTGAATTTGTTCGAAACATTGAAGAGAGAATGAATAAAGCGCTTAAAAAGAAGACCGATTTCTGACAACTGCCATATCCCACTTAGCTTCATAAAGCTGTGAACAGTGTAGCTACACAAAGTGCAGAAAAATATCCAAAAACAGTCGATGCATGATTGATCAGTTGCACTTGCCAATGCCATATGCATGTAATTCGTGTCAAAAAATAAAAACCGAAATACAAGAGTCCCACAAACATCACCAAAATTTCGTGTGCGCATAATTTGCAATTTTATTCATCGAAAAATGCTAGCCGCCACAAACGCCAAGTCTGCACCTCGAATATTGCAACCGATTCGCGTACTTGTGGTCGGACATGCGAAAATAGGTGATGTTTTAATCATGAATAGATAAGGCCTCATACTTTCATTCACATTTGCAATACAACTCGTTAAGTGAGTGAGCACTAACTCGTCTTCCGTAGTTTATGGGCTTCTCTTCGAAAGGGCATTATTCAGAAGTTTTCGACTTGACGATGAATGAAATATCTTTGGTCAACACAATGTCAATAAATGGATCTCTCCGCAAAATGAACCATGCTACACACTTTGCCTGGCAGAAGCTCTTGAAACAAGAGTTATGCTCTGACGTAACGTCCATATCATCCGACTAAACTTAGTTGGAGGGTCGTCTGCGCGCTCAACCTTAAAAGGTATGAAAACCCTAATAGAAATATTAAAACCAGCTGCTTTCGCTGCACAAGGTTTTACTCATCGGAATCCACCCCTTTAACCCGTTCAACTCAAAAAAAATGATCACCCAAGAATTTGCATTCAGATAATGAGGTATTAGGGCGTGTGCATATGTGATTGTGACTATGTAAATATTATGCAAAGATACGCAAAGACATCCACTAAAAACAAGCTCAGAGGCATTCATTTCTCGGAGTGATCAGATGAAAAATATTTTTCTCCACAAGACCACTCCGTGTGGGGGAAAGGTCTGTTTTTAGAGGTTCTATCAAATCCACTTCATTCTCCCCACATAAGCGTCAGCCGAACGACTCTCATCTCTAAAGCATGTGACAATTGGCTGTAATGCAGCTCCGAGGGCAGAAGACTGAATGATGGCCATTGCGATCTAATTCTGCGTTCTTGAAGGCAAGCATGACGTTGCTACGTGATGTATGAGGATATGTGAAATAGTGCAATTCGCTTGGAGGAGTGTGCAGTGCAGAAGGGAGAAAAAAGATGAACACAAAGGTGGGACGCGTGGCATACATCAAACTCGAGTACATATGTACCCATGATAGCAAAAGTGGGCGTCTACAGGACGCCTATGATAAAGGCAGCTCTGTATGACCTGTATATAAGGTCCGGTTCTTGATCAACACCCGGCAATTCGGTTTTTCGCTTCACTTCGTCGAGCTCCGTTTTCAGTTACAGTAATTCTTGCATCCCCTTTTCATCTTTCCAAATTCTTCACAGGTATAATTCATTGGTTTCGTTCTCGACCATCATTCAAAACTGCAAAGACCTGGCCCGGCTAGAATGCCTCCCTTCTCGTAACCTGAGAGATTTTCATAACTTTGCCCTCGCTTTGAGCTTTGCGTCGTGGAAATGTTAAGAGACGAAAAGTCCCATCCATCTTACACAAATTCGATTGCTTGCTCGCAGCAGCCCTCAATTATTTGGCCAAACAGCTGAACTGCGCATGAACCGTCTGTACTGCTGCACCCATTAGATCATCTACTGATCGTAAAGTGCTGTCGGCAATGCGAACTTTGTGACAAAAGCAGAAAAATCGCTGGAAATTATCGGGAACATAACTCGTCTACTCACATCCCCTCCCGGTTAGAACATGCAACTCTTATGTAAATTGCTCATGCCTGTCTCGCTAGTAATACTCAAGTTGTTCAGCAATACAGTATCTGTGTATGGACTTTATATTAACCACGTTTCCCACATTCTCACGCATCACTAGATGATCGAAACTGTGGTGGGTCAGGCAGCCCTGCTTATTTGCTGCCGGCAACTATCGGTTATTGTTTTCAGCCAATTGGCAACCGCTATAAAATATCAGCGTGCGTATACTGTAACGCCCCTCTCACCGTCTAAAGAAAGGCAGCGACCTTTTGCATCGCAATCCCGATCGCAATGTTGCCTGAACTGGTGCTGATGCTACTCACTAGCCTTCTGCTATGTTTACTCCTGTGAGTTTCTTTTCTGCCTTTTTTCTTACATCAGAGTGCATTTTACGGACGATACAAGCGGAAATCGGCTAGCACCAGTAATTGGATGCGCCGTTAGGCGCTATCGCTGTCCAATCCGATGAGGAATTAAGACCGTGGATCCAGACTTCAGAACTTCATCCTTCTGTAGTCTATTATAGTGAAAATTAAACGTCATCACCTGGAAAAAATGTAGTGCAGAGACACTTGTTTCATAAAATATATCCACAGTGGACAACAATAGCGGCGGAGAAATCATTGCATACGAGCGCAGCAAATTGTGGGATATCTAGAGCACATCGTTCTGCAAATGAACTTGTTTCTCAACAAGAAATTTTATGTTCGTTTCGCAGTGATGCCGAACTCCGATTTTGCATAACTCTCAACAACTTACACATATCTCATAATTTTCCTCCTTATCTAAACTCTCGCAAGATACAGAGACATTCAGGCAATTGCACGATTTATAGGCGCCTTACTGATGTTAATGCTACTTTACGGTTTTATTGTCAAGAATTACAGCCGAGAAAAACAAATATGACTGAAATTTAAATGGAGTTTTCGAAAATTATTTTGGGAATCATCGACTAAAGAGGAATATTCTGACAATCATCTGAAAAAATCTGATATAGACTACTTACGCTGAAAAGGAATGTTAAGAAACCATCTGGAAAGGCGATTCTAGTACTATATCATTGCCAAAGAAAAACCGCAGTGATCAAGGATCCGAAGAGATGCGTTCCTAAATTATCAGAAAGACTGGCGACAACGAGATGGGAGCAGTTTCAGTGAGGTTGGGCGACTTCGATCTCACTGAGGATTGGGACCTTGGTCTTGAGTCTCATGAAATATAAGCAGAAATCTGATTCCAACAGCGATTGAGAAAGGAACCATTACGTTCCTTGATCGATGTTTTTCATCAACGTTCTTTGGACTGGCATGCTCGTCAGAAGAGCGATAAGGTTACAAGCTGGCAAATTTTACGTTTCTATCACCCAATCTCCCCAAAAAAAGACCAGTAGATTATATAATCTTGCATGAAAGAGAATACTATGCACGCAACAAACTTAATTTGCTGTTCGAAAGGACTGAAATATTGCTGAGAAATTTTTGAAATATAGCAAAGGTTTCTAGTGTAGAACGAGATATATATATTTGAATGCATTTTTTCTCCTTCCCACTTTTCGGATTTCCTAGCAACTTATTCTATTATCCTCATAGGATGACCGTTAGGTTAGTATTTCTTTACTAAAGACGCAACCAAAGCATATGCGTGATATCATCACACCGCTGAAGGCGGCGTGTTCAGGAGCGATTGCCTCAGTGAAGGTGATATTTATTAAAGACTTCGGGAACGCTTTAGATGGGAGCTTCTCATTGGGAACTAATCGGATTGCTCGCTTCTCACAACGTTCGTCCAATACAATAATTATTGGCCGTTAGTGTCAGCTTCAACTCAGATGCGCGCTCAGTATAACAAAGGCGACGATAGCATCTGCTGTTTTTCAAGAGAAGCATCAATGTGATGCGAACACGCGAAATGCTAACAACAATTGATACATAAAGCGCAAATGCGTACATACGAAACAACAGCAGTGCGGAGACACGAAGTAAACCTACACCAGTTTTGCAAAGCAAATCTCCGCAGCGTAAAAGAACTGAACGGGAACTAGCTTAACCTTTCGTCAACGGTCATAAAGGAATGGCGACAACTGCGAAAATGAGATTTCCCAGCCGCATTCCGATATTATGCATGCCGGACCACATTCCTTCATCACATATATAGGAACACGCCACTTCAGGAAATGGCAAAGTAGACGCAAAATATTTCGCACCAAATTGCATGCCTGATCGCAACTTAAAGACAGTGACCTTCGAAAGTCTGAAGTTATTACTGATGGTACGAAACGATGAGACACAAACAGATTTTTTTCTCAACTGCAAACCCAAAATAAGTTCTCAGTGTGCCTTTTGGCAGCCGGCAGTTGTTTATTGGTCAATGACTTTTGAATGGCTCTTAACCAGTTTCGAGTAACGAATTAAGACCCTTGTATATGGCAACGCCAACAAAACTGTTTGATTCTTTAACTGTATCAGTACGAGAGTTGCATGTTCTAGTGCATTTTGTTGTCGACCAACACTCGCATTATTTCCCCTATCTTAGAACTTAATGATTATCGGTGTTCTTCCTACCACAACCTTTCGGCACTGTGCACTATCACATGTTGGATGACGACTATTGCGCGCGCCGACTAACGGAGTTCGACTCCGGTATCGGAAGCAAAGAGGTTGAATTATTCACTAAGGATGGGGCAGAATTTATTTAAACAGACCGCGGTTATCTGACCCAAAACGAGCGACAATTGCGATGACATTATTTCGAGGAATTTCGCATTTCTGGATCACGTAAAAAGGCGTGCGGAGGGATAGCGGGATGGCAGTTCTCTAAACCCGCTACTTGGTGCAACCAGTGCAGTGGATACCAGGAAATATTAACAAATATGCAATAGTAACTGTAAAACTTATCACGTTAGCGAATGCAGCCTGGAACCACCTCCCCCAGTCTTTCATGAATACTCGGAGCCCCGTCTAGCCCTCTCGCCCTTACCAAACCTTGTAAATTTTGAAAACCGAATTCAAAAGCGCATACTGTGGTGCAGAAACACCATATTCTAAAACTTATAAACCCTCCTTTCTCATGGTGTTTTCGGGACGACAAATATCTAACAGTAAAGAGATGTTATCAAATGTTCAGCAGGGCTTCATTAAGGAGAACGCCGTTATTCTGATATGATTACGAAATTAATCAAAGTTTAGCCATGCCTCAAGTGGTGTTAACAGATCTCGAGTCAATGGATAGTGGAAACTATGCGCAGGATCATACATCGTGCAGGATAGCCCACAGTGAAGTGGGAGAGCAGGCAGCACATACAGTGACGGTAGGCCTGCAAATTGCCAAGTGGGATTTCAACTTTCGCTGAGGAAGCTTAGGTACATGAAGATTTCTTGGTGCATGTGGCCACTTGCCCCATCCTACTTNCCCCCCCCCCCCCCCCCCCTCCCCCCTCCCCCTGTTCCCGATGGTTTGCAAGACGATTGCAGCTTGGTAAGCCCCATTGAGAATATGTGTGATATATTCTGTCATATCTGAAAGAAGATCTGCATGGCTCATGCCAGCATCTATTCTCGAATACGCAAGTTTCGTCAAAAGCACGATGCATAGTCAGGCTATTCACATATTTTCTCGAAGCATTTGGAGAATTCCTTCACCTATTTCTTCTGACGAGTATTCTTTGAGAAGGTTTCAGGTTCGCTGAGAAAGTGGAGGAAATTTACGCAAAAGCCCTTTCTCTCTTCATATGCTTCACTTGAAAATCCACAGAATTTGGATGTTGCACGAACTTCTAAACGGTCTAGTCTCAATAGTCGCACATATTTTAGCCAATTTGACCTTTCGTACGGATCTTATACTATAGATTCGTTCTCGCTTCCCTGAAAGCCGAAAGCTTCATGAAATTTAAGGCGCACATGCGTCACCAATGCTCACTTGAAGAGGAAATAACGTGGCAGTTGATCAATGATTATCACGTCAGCAAGTTTCGTAACACTCTTTCCAATGTTTCGCAGCATAAAATTTCTACGCAGAATGATAAAAGAACACACAAAGAGAATTATACACGCACATATTCATATGACGATGCACGCCAGACGTAAATATTCGCAGATATGCATGAAGATGGAGAGAGAAAAGCACATGCGAAAGGCGCAGGAATTGCGTGTTGATATTGTAGCTTGCGAGTTGTCGTTTGCATAGGCACATAAATAGTTCGAAAAGTCGTTCCAAGAGTACTTATGCAAGCATGATACAATGCACATTGAATCCTTCATAATTTGAATTTGCGCTCTTACATAAATTTAACAATATTGTAGCAATAATGATAATATTTTTTGTTGAAAATCGACTCCATCTATATACTTGTTTTGAATGTCAAAAAAAAAATTGCTTAGCCGAAAAATTAACGACATTTCAAAGAAAAAAATGGCGGACGTTCGAGCACAAACCATCCAAATAGGCACGAAGATTTATTGTGCGTTCAGAAAACATATCAGTTGGTCATATCAAGCGTTTTAAAATTGGCTATCTTGATGTTTACCAACAAGATGGATTCAGGGTCGATGATTTTTAATCTTTTTGTTGTCATATGTTATTTTGCAGTAATGTAAGAAGTGGGTCACGTTTTGTTGCCGAAGACATTGATGCAATTTTTGGAATTATTGACGCTGCTACACCAACCGATGTTCATTGAACAAAAGACTAGTATCCAGCTAGTTTTGCTTTAAAAATGTGTCGTGTTGTGTTGTAAACTGAAATTTTTAGAAGCGAGATCTGCCTTCTTGTTGTTGCAGCGATTAACGGCAACATACGAATCAGAAGTTTATTGTCACATGATAGTATCACTTAGTCGCTATTATCGTAAACTTTGCAACAACAGTCCTCGTCACCGCCATGTCTCTGTGCTCAAACTCATCCATCCCTTATCCATTTGCTTCGCGGTTTCAACTCACTAATCAGTGAAGCTACAACAGTTCAATCATTGAGTTCAAATCTATGTCGTACGTTCAAGTTAATCACTCTATTCCAGCGCAGATGACGATCATCTCGATATGTTATTGTGGTAACTAGTTTGTCTATGCAAATTTGGTCGATGTACTGACCAAGCCTCCTAGAAGAGAATTTGGTAGTGGGGCAGCTGAACAGCAAGAGGGTTTTATGGGAAAGGATCTTGAAACATTTTTATCGTCGCCTCTGAGTAAATAAGCAATTAAAAGCTTTGTGATATGGAATGAGGAAACGCATGTAGCGCGAACTGTTCTAAACTTTCCTCTTCTTGTTTGCTCTTAGAACACCCCGGCTTTTGAGGAAAAGTCACATTTCTTTCCAGCGATCGCCATATGAAGATTCGACAACGAGCGCGCATTGGGTTGTGCGGTCCACCAGCTATGCTTCTGCTTGGAAATCTCCATCAGATGGGAGCTATAATGGAAAGGGTTCGTTCTTTTGTAGCATTCACTGTCATTTCGTTGAACGAAACTCAACAATTATTCTACAGGAAATTAGCGTAGCTTTGCATAAGAATGGGAAAGTGCCCTGATAGTGTGGCATTTTCAAAGACATTCCGTTGACTTGGCGCCTCCGCGTGTTCTTATAAATGTCCTTTGATTGTGTTAATCGAAGTTGGAACTGCGAAATTTTGTGGATATCATAGTTAACACAGCCGATGAGTCATAGCAAGATCCAGCGACTTAAATACCCATTTCGGGAAAATCATCCACGTCTCAAAATATCGGAAGAAGACAGCGCATTGCAAGTATTAGCTTCGGCTGAAATGTTGATTTGTTACCATCACTATGCATATCCGCAACCATGAGCTGACTGAACATGCCACGACAGCGTGCAGTCTCTACCTACGTGAATATGCATATCAGTATGTCAGTTCGTTGGTTTCGCTATTAAAGCTGCTGATGCTGAAGCTATGGAATTCCCTCCCATAATGTGCCCTATATTGTAAGCCTTTCATATCTCTTTTTATTTAGAACCATCAAGTTCGAAGAATTTGTAGACTTAAAAAAGGCTTTGACAAATTCTGCTCGTACTTTCATCTGAGAGGGCAGGCATTATGGCCGCAAAGCGAACGAGGAAACGTGTCAGAGTCACGACGATAGCCTCACGCAAATGCTGAGACTCACTTTGAGACTGGTCGATCACAGATACCACGAATAAGGACGTTGGTACAGGGCACACTTTGCGCATATCTGACCCCATAACCACAGGTGGGCGCGCGCGCATGCAGACGCACAAGCACGCACAGACGTACATACAGATACATGCGTGCAAACAGCTCCGCACACGTGAGCACAGACACACATGTATGCAGCGTAGAAATAGGGAGTCAGGCGTGAATGCACCTAGGAGCTCACGCCCACACACAAGCGAAAAGGAGCAGCGAACAGGCATTCACGCAGACACACGCGGGTGCGAACAGAAATCAAAGGCCGAGGCACATGCGCTTACATTCACACTCGAAGGCACACGCAGAGACGTGCGTGCACCTTCGCGCGAAGAGGCGTGCGCACGCAGAGAATGACGAGGCGTCGGCCTGCATAGGCACACATCNTCGGCCTGCATGGCACACATCGACATGTGCGGACAGATAGGCACGCGCACAGATACATACACGGACTTTGAAACCCGGAAGCAGACATTCTCGTGTGTGTACACATACGGTCGCACAGGCAAACGCACCGACATTCACATGGGCAAATAGCACGCTGGACAAAATCAGACCCATGTTATGCACAGAGATAAATCAGTGACACTGACGCACACAGGTAGATGTGGATAAACTCAGACATGCAAAGAAACTCACGCACACGCATACTGAGGCAAATACACACACAGACACACGTATGCATATGCGCTCATATGTAGATACGGGTGCAAAAACACGCACGAATGCAGAAAAATAGAGACGAATAGAAAAACGTGAACACCAGCGGACACAAAGAAATGCGCACTTCCACACACAGACGCCCAGGTAGGCGCGAGCATACAGTCCTACTTAAATTGACGCCATATGCAATTGTGCGAGCACAGACATATACAGAGGGACATACCCATGCACGGACCTGATCAAATACTGTACAGAAACACACGGACAAGGGTACACGTAGACACAACATCGCGGACAAACAACACACAACGATGAACACATCCGACCACACGCGGACTTATTCACGCACATATACAGACACACGTAGACATGTCAAGAAACAGAGGCACGGTACACATACAGACCCACACAGATACACGTACGGGTTAATACAGGCACACATAGATGTAGACACAGACACACGTAGGGCAAGACGCTGACACGCAGATACGCACACCAGGGCACGCACAAACACACACACATACAAGCACAATCATACCCGAGGGCAGACAGGCACAGATGCACGCAGAAGCACGCGCACAGAAAGAGCACAAAGGAGTACTCACATAAAGAAAGACGCACAAGCACCCGCATGCAGAGACATGTAAGCGCTCAGACGAGCACAGGCGAGAGCAAATAAAACAAACAGTACAGACGCACACACAAACACAAATGGGCAAATACGGGCGCAAGTAAATCCGCACAGCTGCGAAACACACACACGTTGGAATGCACGTGTAAACAGCTGTGCACAGACAGAACGCAAACACCAGCGCTTTTTTCACGTGCACATGGACGGACGGAGACATATGCAGAGTGTCATAAACGTTCTCGGACATATTCTTGTGGGCAAGCACAGAAGCGCGTACATCCATGGGCGCGCACAAACACTCTATTCACATTGAGTCGCGCATGGACGCACATGAATGGGCACAATTGCATGCAGACAGAGGCAGGCACGTTTGTAGATATATGGAGTTGCGCACAGATAAGTGCAAACTACAAGGGCGACGGAATAAAGAGAGGCACAGATACATGCTAGACATACAAAGGCCTGCACCCCGGTACATCTCTTCATGTGTTGAGTGCTTTCTTAGGTTCATAATTCTGAGCTGCGACAAAGTGACATCTTTTCTATGCGGGCTTGTGCTCATAAGTCTGTGCATGCACGCACGCTTGCTAGATACGCAGAGGCCTGCACTCATGCACGCACCTATACGCACAGGCGCTCGTATAGGCACATAGAAGCGTGTACAGACACACGCATGCACGTGCATAGATGCTCGGAAACACATGCAGATGTACAAAAGCGTGTGTGCATGCACAGACCTATGAGCACACGCGCGCATAGAAAAGATGTCACTTTCTCGCACCTCGAGAATATAAACTTAAGAAAGCACTCAATACATGAAGAGGTGCACCCGGCGGACCTGCCAACATGCACAACCTTACATATTGCTTAGACTTTACCAACAGAAAATAAAAATACCGAAAAGCTTATTTACATTTTGTAGTTTGTCCCAATATTTCGCCTGTTCGACCGCATCTACAAATCTTCCTCAAAAGATTGTTTGGTTTTGCGCCTGCAAGGTTATAGACTTTGTGGCTAGACGGGTAAACTGCGGGAAAAGAGCGGAAATTTTTTCGCACCTTCAAGTAAGTGTAGTTTTCTTGATGGGGAGATGCCGATGCGAAACGAAACCACATCCTCTTATGCACATGGCAATCATTAAATTCTTCGTAGTGGTAGCACCGATGGATCTTGAACTACAGAAAGACTGTATCCAGGGGCACACGTCAACTTCACAGTGGTCCTTTCAAGTGCAAATTTTGGAGAAATGGAAATAAAATGTGGAAAAAGACTTGAAAGTGAGAATGAAAATTCAATCTGATGAGCGCAAAAAGCTCACACAACGTATCCATTTTCACATTTGGCTTTAAAATACATGCCAAGGATTGCTGGTATAACAAAATGTCACTTGTTTCTTGCAAGGGTTTGTAGCTTGTAACACACTGATGTGATCAAAAAGTCATATTATGTGGGCCATAGGAAGCTATTGCAATGAGATGCTTGGTTCGGCTGAACAGATAAGTTCTGCGAAGAAAAATCGTCACTGATGGGCTTAAGTCCGACGAATTCGGTGATTGGGCAAGAGAATTATCAAAAGAGGAATGACCACGCGTGATTGCACTATAGTAGTTAAGGTATCGCTAGTGCATGGTGTTTGGAATGATTCGTTGAAAGCGGACGAGATTGTGTGGCGTTCCCAATTTATTCGTGCAAATCATTTCGCCACGTTATTATAGCACTATCAATGAAATCGAAGATCTATCATGAGGTTTTTTGACACTTTATGTGCATTAAGTCGTATTAAATTTATTCAAAATGGTATTTTAGAACGGTCAACTATTATATAACGTCTTTGAAGAGTGGAAGAAACAATACGGCAAACTTTACGGTTTTTTCATGGGACCGAGACTTTTCATCATGGTCGAGAATTTGGATACTGTGCGCGAAGTTCTCATTAAACGTTTCGACTGCTTCGTTGATCGAATGGTGCGTTCATCTTTTAGCTTTATTGCATATGGTTTTATCTCTGGTCACATGATCTTTCGAGGCAACAATAGAAGTGGTGATCTATGTATTTTTGTTTTCGATGACCGATGAAAACCTTTGTCCACAGGCGGGGACGCACCGGCGACCTCTCGCTTTCCGGGTTATGGTTGTACCACTGAGCTACCGCAAACGCTGCCGTTGGCCATTTCTGTTTTCCACGGCCAAAAGTTTTCATTCGGCATCAAAAAGAGAAGTATATAGACCATCTCAGTCTGAGCCGGACTTATAAAGTTTACAATATGGCTCTTAGGAGAGAAATGGTGATCATATCACAGCTGGTTCGATTACGCCTTCTATTGCTGTTTGACCACCGTGTGATAGCGTTAGTTCGCAGCAAAATCAGTGAGGATGTATAAGATTGCAGTCACAAAGGCCAGAAAGCTCACAGATTTGTCAATGCGANGGCCAGAAAGCTCACAGGTTTGTCAATGCGAAATTACAGTATTTTATACAGGCCAGGCAAAAAAAATTAGGTCTGCTATCCTGATATAATATTAGTGATAAAATCAGCATGTTGATTGCTTTCAAATTGCTTATGCTGCTTCTGTGACTGACCAGGATAAATATTCATACGCCAATCACGTTCACCAGTTTGCCTCTCAGCTAAGCGAACGCAGGATTATGCTGTGTTCTATTCGAATATGCATGATAACGCACCTATTTGTGTGCGCCTAGCGACCTTTTATTACAGTGAAAGGAAACACGTCGAGGAGCAAATCTTTAAACACAAGGGGAGAGCAGAGATATTTTATTCAACATGAGTAATGAAGTAGACCATAGTTGCAGAGGCCCGATGGGTAAAGAATAGGTAAAGAATTAAAGAATAAAATGAAAGAGAATAAAGATTATAGGCAAAATTGATGATGAAGTGAAGGTTCGAAGTCGAGGAGGAAAGAAAAAAAAGCTTTTCTAGAAATGTAGACGGCACATCAAATGGAAATTAACATCTCTTGAAGATCAGCTGAAGACCAACTGAAGGTCACGAATACGGGAAATGCTTCAATGGTTTAAACTGCAAATAGGAATTACGCGATGAGGAAATTTATAACAAACGGATAACGCTTTTAAAAGAAATTTTTAGGGCGCAAAGAACTTCGTTTCCACATCAACAAAAAAATCACAAAGAACTTTGTTTGTGGCGTCGGCAATTAATAGCCGAGAACGTAATTTGGCATTGACAAATCTGTGAGCTATCTGGCATTTGTGACTGTAATCTCATAAATCCTCATTGATTTTGCTGCGAACTAATGCTATCACACGGTGCAAGCTNTTGTGACTGTAATCTCATAAATCCTCGTTGATTTTGCTGCGAACTAGTGCTATCACACGGTGCAAGCCGTCAAACAGCAAGAAAAGACGTAGTCGAACCAGCTGTGATACAGAATTCCTCAGCGTAGACAAAGTGCTTGATGCATGCCTTAAAGTGCAATCAAAGTGCACTAGACTGAACGAACTGAATGTCACTTTAAAAACTGATGACACAGCAGCATTTGATCACCAACTTCGTCAACACGTCAACAGAGCACATTTACTGCTCGAGATTGGAGAATTCTGGCGACATTCGAAGAATCATTCCTGCTGCCTCAGATAATTTGAAAGGCAAACTCTTTCTGCTGAATCCTCGCTAGAACTTCAACAACAATCGCCCGCACTGTTGAAAATTTCAAATCAGCATTGAAGAAAAAACATCAAGCAAACTTCCACTCGCCCGCTCATGTTTACAAATTCTACTTTTCCAGCAAACAGCCATCAACTTNNNTGTGTCTTCGTACTGAGTTTAGGAAGCAACGAAATTGCCAGCAATATGTAGTATTACTGCATACTTAGCTACAGTGATATGAAAAATTCTGGGATGAACTTCAGAGAAATTGTTATCACCATTGTTACATCTTGATGACGTCTTAATCACAGAACAGAAAATTGACAAGTCACGCACATGCCGACAAAAAATTGTTCACTTTGCGCAGACACAACGAGTAAACCGACAAAGTGCACTTTGAATTCTCTTCGCTAGAATTCGACAAACGCGTGAAATAGGAGATTTTTGAAAGGGTCAGCGGATATCCGCTGTAACATTTCGCTTTTTTTTCTGAATGAGATTACTGCCTCACCAACAAACCATTGAACATCTGTGATTTGATGGCCACAAACCGAGCATTCAACTTGTTTGAAATATGCGATAATTTTGGCCATATCCAACCATCCATAATTCACTTCAACAATGATGGAGAAGGGCGGAAGATGGCACGGGAGGTAGAGCAATTTTAGAGTTTTTCGGCGACTGACTGATAGAATATAGAACCCTAAATGGATCTGTGATCCGAAAGTTAATATTCGATTTTTTACGATTTTTTATAGCAAATGGGTATCTGGACCAGAATTCCTAGTACAATTTTTTAAAACTACTTTGCGCAACTCGTGTCACTCCAATGTCTGCAACATTTTTAAACGTTGCCTGTACTGAACTTTTCCTTGGCTTCTCTTTGCCACTGCAATGGTTTCATACCGGTCTCATAACACATAATGCTTTCCATGAGAATTCAGAAATAGACTATTTCCACGAAAGAATTGCGCTAATAGCGTCCAGTTTATTTAAGCGAAGCATGACTGTTGTGTTACCTCAAAGGATATTCTCTCATGTTGTCAAATGCTATAGTTGACAGGATTCAGGAACTCGATTTTCTCAGCGATGCCCTAAGTGCAAGTTTGGTCAACGCAAAAGGGGCTGCATGGAAAGAAATGCGCTCATGTCTTTCACCAACATTCACAACCGCAAAAATTAGAATGGTTGGTCCGCTTACTGCAATCACTGGATTATGTTCATGCGTATCTGAGGAAACCCTCAAATATTTAAAATATTTGTTATCGCTTTTAAACTTGCACATGTTTAAAATTGCTGCCAGCACTTTTTCGTTCGAAAAATTTTCAGGTGGGATGCCTATTACCACCATTATACTCTCTTATATTCCTTTTCTAAGATATGTCTGTCATTTGGAAATCGCATTCATACAACTATCAAAAAATTCCATTAGGGAGCTTTTAGATCATAAAGCAACCGCCAGGAAGAATATCACTTTTGTGCAACTTTCTTCAGACTACTTCAATAAATTTGCTTGTTAACGAGTATATTTATAAAAAATATCCGAGTTTTTAAACTCCGCACCAATCTAGCCCAACAATTCTCATCGNTAAAAAATATCCGAGTTTTTAAACTCCGCACCAACCTAGCCCAACATCAACTTAAAAGCAGTTCATATGATCTACGATCTTGTATAATAATATTAAAGTTAACATCGGGTGAATTTTTTTTTTTTTGGTGGAAAGGCTCGAAGTCTCTAGGTTCTTGATGAACGATTATTCGTTTTCTCATCAAATCGCTCCTCTCAAAATTTATTCTACACATTAAGTCTAGCATTTTTCATCGAAATGGTTCCCATTCATGTAACGGGGAACTGTTGATGCCACACACAATAACCTTCTACTCTTTTCATCTAAACGAGTTTATTTATGTCTATTTGAGTTGAAGATTCAACAATTTTAGAACATTGGAAATCGTTTCGAAATTTTTTCATGCATATTGTTTTCTCGTTAATGGAAGTTGTTTGCAGATGAGCCTCATTGTCCACGACAAAGTTGACATTTTCATCAGAAACGTCGCTCCTCTGGCTGATGGAGAAACCTGTTTCGATATTTATGAGTAAGTTGACTTCAGGATATTCAAAATATTTACACGATAGTTAAATGGTGGCGTAAACAGATTCATCGTTGAATCAATTTTTGAGCTAACTCCGAATAACTTATTGTCATCGTCGCGTATTATTGTTTTGATCGTTTCATAGCCATGCTACCGTATGGAATAACGCTCATGTAGGCAAATGAAGGTAGTTTCCAATTAGCACTGCCATCAGAAACCTAAGTTATCTCCAACTTAATGCTAAGTTCAAAGGGGCGAATCACCGGAAGCCAATTTTATGCTAAACGAATCGGATTCACTACGGAGTTATGAACTCATTTCCTCAATGCTTCCTTTCCCGTTGTAACCTTCGTCAGCTGCATATGCAAAGCTCAAACTCATTGCGCATGTTTCTCGAGTCATTTTTTCTGTATCTATGATCCTCTTCCACTGCGATCCCTGAATTCAACAGGACATTTCAAAGAAGCGCCCCACGTTGTTGCGGTTACGCATTGAAACGTAGAAACGACATTCGATTGGCTTGTGAACTATCATCTGGACATTTCGACATATTTGGGTACTTAGATACCCATTCGCGAAACGATCCACTGCCACAGCAATTGTTGTAACAATTGTACGTCAACTGACGTCTGTCAAGTGCATATTTGTAAGCATGATGCGTTCTCAGCACCAAACGCCTTGTGATTGTTTGTGCAATGTCATCGAAACGGCGTCCGAATCGGTCCTGTTCATTACCGTTCGACTCATGAACAGGGCCGTTTCGGTACAGCTCCTTTTTTGTAACAACGGGGTGATCCTTAGCAGCAAATGAACTCTTCGTTTCGGTTCTCATAACGATATCACAGGTGATTAAGCCAGATGGAAAGAAACGATTATGTCTATCAGATGCTACATTTTTAATATTCTTGAAGAGGGTACGGAGCCACGTGGCATTGCACTTTTCCATCAGAATGACTGATACTTTTGGTATGATGCTGAGTTCATCACTACTTCGCTCCAACAGCATCATCAGCAGTGATACCATGATTACGGATCGTGGTAGTGCAGCTATCAACAAAAAAAAAAATGTATTATTGGTGCCATAAAATCTAATGGTGTGGTCGATAGTAATGATACTGCTTTCTATTAGCAGTATTACACACTGGTGAGGTCGGTCCTTGAAACTTAAATTATCTATGAAGTTGTATGGGTGCATTTATTACTCACCGAAGTTCTATTCAAAATCAACTTGAACAGAAATTCAGTCCACTTGATGCTTTAGCTGAACAAAGATCATTTTATTGATTGGAAAACACTATCGGAAAATTGTATTGTTGTCCAAGACACAAATGGCTTTTGCGGCTAAATTCTTCACTGCACACATGGTTGAAATATTATAGTTCGAATATACATCCACCGTCATCCGACTGAAGAGACAGATGGCGTTCATATATCTGGATGCTTTATGGCTTGAATAATTCAATAATTTTATGGGTAATATCTATTCAAAATCTTGGAAGGCCAATCAGCGAGCCAAAGTTAGAAATAGAAGTGATGTACGCTTGAGCACAGCACCCAATGCTGCATTTTCCAGTACAAAGTAAGCTAAATATGCAGATTTAATTGCCCACTTTGATGGCGTTCCATTCGACGACTTCTTCTAAATTGCCATAAATTGCCAAGGAAGAGAAAAACCTGCAAAATACGTTACACATTTGTCACTGACACTTTGCTTCTTTCATACGACAACACAGTTTATATTTCATCTCATACGTCTATCGCGTGCAGTATAGTTCGTGCTTTCTAGGTGCCGCAGGAATTATGTGCTTTGCTATGCCATATGCGCCAAATTGTGCCCGTTGTCCATATGCGTGTGCGCAGAGGAGAAATTTTTTCTAGAAAGCAACGTTGTGTCAGGGCATTTATTTGCATGCCTGTCTACCTAGGCGTTTGCCTATGTTTATGTTCGATGAGATCACCTCTGAAGTTATTGAAGCACGAGTGATGAAATTAGGTGACATAACATGCTCTGTAGACCTATCCTCCTATTATATTCATCACTTTGTGCTACTGGAGAATAAATCCTTAGCGGTGGATTTAGAGCAATAATTCCGCTAATTAAAACATGGATATATTATCTCGCAAACTTCATTATATATTGACAGTATAAAGTGCTCGTTACCTGTATGAACGGCACTTAACGCAGAAAGCTTAAGGCTTGAGCTATGCTGCACCCTTTGTTTTGCTCACCACATCTTTCTAGTTTGTCACTTCCACGTTTTCATAGATGAGTGTTACTTCAGGAAATTCAAAGCGCTCACACTCGATGTGATTGCCAAATGTGCATTCGCTATCTGCTCGGATTGTCAGAACAACGTAAACGATCCATTTTTAGTTCACAGTAAAAACTATTTCAAGGAAATGCCATCGCCGGAGCGAAGTATTTTGATGCGGATTTCAGGTTAGTTACTATTCTCTCACTTAGAACACTTGTACGTTCAACAAGCAAAAGAATATAAACATAATGTGTTTATCAACTGACTCAACAATTAGTGCATCATTGCTTAGCAGTTAAGTTTTTTCTAGTCGTTTATGAGGTCAGAAAATGTTGAATGGGCTGTCGTTTTGAATGCACACGCTAGTAAATTAGGTACTTCTTTATTGAACAGCTCTTAGGAAATAGAAAAATCCAAATTTCTACATAAATCTCCCATGCCAATGTAATTTTATCGATGTTTAATTAAACTGATCTTTTTTTCAGTTTTGTATCAATTTTCAGACTTTTTTTCGTATGTGNGATGTTTAATTAAACTGATCTTTTTTCAGTTTTGCATAAATTTTCACACTTTTTTTCGTATGTCAAAGATTTTTCCCACGTTCGATCAATGTAGATAGCATGAACGAATGGGTAATGAGAAATAGTGATAGTCCAGTATTTTCCGTTTTTTCGCCAACGTTATCGCTTATATTAATTGGATCAAAAAATGAACGCTATGATTGTTCAAGAACAGAGAAATCAGCGAACAAATATTACAAAAGTTTGCGAAGAGACAATCGGAAATTCAGCATTTAGATGAATGTCGGTCAGAGATATGACGATAAACGATTAGCAATTATTTCAATGGGTTTGTTTCTGGAGGACGTATAAACTGCAGCTTGCAAGTGCTCATCGTTTCTTTGAAGTACAGATCATATCAAGCTGATTCACTCAATCTGTTCTTTAGGTGAACCAAAGAACGAAAAAAAAATAAGTTGTTGGAAAAACACGCAATAGCTGAAGAAGTCAATAAAGGTAGTAGAAGGAGAAAATGCAAAATCTTTGCTGTCAATATATTCTGTGAATAAAGAAAGAAGATAGTACGCTGATAGTATTTTCATCAAAAAATTTTGTCATTTTCAGTGATTTTGCCTGAATTAGCACCCCTTTGCTGTGATCTATACACCAAAACCAGCAAGTCGGGGCAATCGGAAACATGGCTCTTCCATAAACTCTCCGAAGTGATTGATCAACGAGCTGCAAGAAAACAGGTGCGTTAATAATATCTCGGATTAATGTTTCTGAGCAATACTGACAGCAGTAGGCATGTTGCAAAGAAAAACTCATCAATGACTGTAAATTTAGAACCGGTTATTGTGGTGTCCACTCTTTCGTCAACAGCAAATAGGCCAACCGGAAAAATAAGTGCTCATAAATTTTTTCAGTATTACCAATACAGATTCACGTTAATATATATGTAACATTATATATATATATATATATATATATCACCCCTGTAACAAACAACTCAGAAGCAACCTGTAACATATGTAAAAAGAAATGTGTGCATATATAGATTTCACTTCACATTGCAAATCGCCCCATAAAATAGCGTTCATGAACGTTGTCCTTTTTATATCCTCTCCCCACTATTTTCATCTCAATTTGCTCAGTTCTAAATGAGGCATTAAAATATGATGTCATTCATTTCAAATGCAATTACAGAAGGATGAACAAGTCGATTTGATCAAATTACTGCTCGATCGATCGGATACGGAACTGAATACTGTAAGCAACACCATTTTCAAAGTTTTGCAAAAGTAAAGATTTCCGAGTGATTTTTGAACAAGATGTTGGATCATTGGTGAAAGCTTGACTCTATAGTGAAAATTGAGATTACCTAAGGGAAGGCCAAATAGAAAATTCGGTGATGAATTGTGGCATGCGCACGAATCCTCTTGTTTGATCACGATTACAGCTCGCTAGTGAATTCACACTCGCCGTTATTCAGTCCAATATAACGGCGTCGTCATCGATTTGACGTCTGCTTCATGCTTGTTAGATCCGTTATAAAATTAATTTATTTGTATAGACACATTGGAGAAGAAGATCTTCAGAGCTGAACGATTTCGGCGTTTCCCCTTGTGTGATGGTGTTGCTGCTTTCAAGAAACACTTCTTCTCCGAATTTCTACCGTCTTAAAACGTAATGCAATGAAAGTGGCGGCAAATTTTCAGCATTTAGAAAATTTTATTTTTGTTTACTTCGCACAGAGTGAAGCTGAACGATGAGTTCAATCAAAATGCTTCATATGACTCATGCTCACCATCGATTAAATTGCTAAATTGCTCGACAATTTCCACGTCTTCTTCAAAAACATCTTTGAACGGTGTCTGACAATTTCCCTTCATATTTCTCACCGACAATTCTCGTCATGTCTTTGATCCAATTTATTCTCCAGGGAAATAATTTTAGTGGAAAGGCAGAGCAACACTCAATTCTCAACAAGTTGCAAACAATTGTTTCGCTTTCTTACTCGCCGGTTATGAGACGACCAGCACAGCACTTGCGTTCACGGCGTGGCTTCTTGCCAAACATCAAGATAAGCAAGAAACACTCTTCGACGAACTCATCAACAATCTTCACGACATTGTTGGTTTTTGTTGATGATCTCTGATCGTTCCAATGATTCCATGTAGAAAAAGCTATCGTTCTTACATGGGCAGCAGAGTTTTATGTCGGCTTGTATTATAGCTCTTCAAGAACATACTGAAATCACTGGAATCACCGAATGCCTCATATTTCAGTTATGGGTGGTCGTTGGTAACCACTCATAACTGAAATCATCAAAAAACTATGTTGCTCAATTTAGGAAGAATGGAGAAGGGGGGAGGGGGAGGGGAAGGCGAGGGGTTGTAAAACCTTAACATGGCTTAGTTGATTCAGCGTTGGAAGTAGTGCCATTGAAAAGATGGATCTTAACGTAACCACGTCAGTGTTACCTCGCACTCTACACTATTTATGCTACCAATGCCATTTTTGTAATCTAAAATTCTCTCAACGAATTCGTGAACGCATAATTCATGTTTGTTTTTCAACAATTCAGGAACGCGAAGACTTCTTCGATGTGATCATGAGGTTACCATACCTGGATGCAGTATTCCATGAGGCTCTTCGTTTGTATCCACCGATTACTTTGTGAGTCCAAGCAATAAAATTTGCCATNTGTAAGTCCAAGCAATATAATTTGCCACGAATTGCTCATGTGTTCTTGAATTGGACCCTTTTTGGAGACGATAATTCGACAACTTTGCTGTTTTTCGTCCCTTTTGCAAACTGGCATTTGTATTTTCAAAGCAAATTGTGTTAAAGGCCACGCCATTTCTTATCTAGATGTGCTGGTCTACCTCTTCATTTATCTGTTAGCTTCAACACTGATACCGCCTATTTGGCAGCTGTGACTTGAAGCATGCGTCCCCTGCCGTACAGATTTCCC
>JAARMF010001179.1:21571-34296 GCA_022844705.1 Toxascaris leonina | reverse complement strand
TGTATCTTTATATAGGTCTTAAATATGTGTCTTAAAAGTATTTATTCCGATAAAAAACGCTTCATGATGATAGAGAGATTAAAGATATATAAACGGTCAAAAGTGCACATAATTCCCTCCGAAATTGTGCATAAATTGGTTAGCGTTGTAGATGTATCGAAATTGTCTTCCCCCTCCCCCCTCCCCCCGCCCTCCCCTCTGTCAAATTCAATTCACCTTTATCGGAAATGAGATATCATAGGTGGAAATTATTGTTATTGAAAAAATATCTTTAAATTTATTCTCGAAGTCGGATCGATAACTAAACACAATTGTCGATTCATTGAAAGAGCATTTCAAAAGTCTTACATCTATCCTATAAATTTTTTTGCAAAAGCTTTTCAGCTATATCTCTTTTATTCGATGGAATAAGCATTCGAGTAGTTGCTGCACATTTTTGAAGTACCCTTCAGCAAATCTTTGAATGTCGCAACTTCGAGATCAAAAAACATCGATTCGAATTTAAGAGATGCAAAGATGTTGTTGTTGTTTTTTTTTTTTTTTTTTGATGATCAATCCAGAAAAAAAAAAGGGCACAAATTTCTTCCATGCTTCGCTATGAGAAACTAAACCGACGAAAATGACAATTTCTCTCCGCCATAATTTCCGCTTAAATAACCTCATGTCGTGCTTATTCCGCTCCACTGGAATTTGAGCTTAAATAACCTCATGTCGTGCTTATTTCTCGATCTCTTACGTTCATGTAAAAGATTTCATTATTCAACATCTGTATAAAACGATGCTTCCTTCCCTTATTTCGTTCACAATATCGCAAGTAAGCAATCAGCATTCAGCAAAAACAATATATCGCACTATTGAGATGGCACCAATCATATATCATTAACCCGGTAAAACGAATAAGGACATGTACGGTTAAGTTTTCGGTTGATTCACCTGTGGTAATCTCTCTATAAGACGCCACTCATAACCGCAGAGAACCACTATTGCTGCACTCAATTCAGCTGCACAAACCCACTCGCATGTCTCATTTGCCTATCATTATCTGTTAAAGAGTAATATGAATTCATCGCATTATATTTCCGCATAATCTTCAATGTACCAAAGTAATGATGTCAAATGCGTTAGTTGCTTGAACATTTCGGGCGTCAAAATATTTCAACGCCATACTCTGCCGACATCAAATCAAATCATCGTCGTTATCTGATCGTCCCAACACAAGCGTTGCGTTGCCAAATCACCTCGGCACCTGATTTCAACAAAGCAAACACTCACCGCGGTACCGCGTTGTCTCCGACGTTTAAGAGTCTTGGCGCCGAAACGGCGACACCAAAATGTCATTTAGCGCCCCAACCCTCCCGCCTGGACCCCTTCCCCCCACGATATATCGTGGTGATGATACAGTTGTTTTTTTGATTAGCAAAGCGATCGCTGTGCATTATTTCTTTCGCAAAACGCCTATATTCAATTCGACTCCTCTGCACTTTCCAATTTCTAGGAATTTATTCCCCCCCCCCCTCCCCTTTCGCCAGTGTTTTGGGACCATCTGACTTCACATGAAAGTCGTTCGTTGATTTCCCACCCATCGATGCAGGTTTTTTTCATACATCACCCGATGTAATAAATCAAATGACGGCAAATGCTTAGATGCTTTTTCAGTTTCTACCGCAAAGATCACTTTCATAACTTTTGATCACGTCGTTCAAAAAAAAAAAAACGCATCTTCAACTAGTATTTAGGGAAGTTTTCACCTACTTACCTGCCTACATAAGACTTGTAAACGTTTGTTTGGAATATTTCCAGATGTGTTTACCTATTCGATTTATTATGATCTTTTATTTCTATAACTACGAAAACGTAATAAAATTTCGCTAAAATGAGCACGAAGGAGATTGATAAAATTGTCAGTTGAACGAAAAAAAAAAGCGAAAAAAATTTTTGAAAACACGCACAAATTTTCTCAGCGAACAGACATCAAATATGTCAAGTCATTCGTTTGTGTAACAGCATAACGATCCCAACAATTCGTTCATAGTTTTCAAGATGAAACAATTGCTGCATTCAACGATATCCACCGGAAGGAGATTTTAACGTGAAATTTAAGGAATAGTACGGCAGTGTTCATGACATTTATGATGGAGTGTTTTTATTGTTCAACTGAAAGTAGTGCCAACATCGATTGTGGAAAAAGAGCAAAACGAATTGAAATATTTTTGAGAGTCGAATACTGAAAAAATTCATCCGCCATTTTCGTGATTTAACAAGGAAAAAAAAACAACGGAACATTAAAATTGAGAAACGTACTTTATGCTCACGTTGGGGAGGAGAAAGGAAGGGAGGGAAGAAGGGGAAAGGGAGATGGAATCGACCAAAACTATAGTCCGATCTATCAGCTATCGCCAATTCTTAAATATTTTTCCAATAGATGTAAATCTCGAGCAAATTTTAATTCGCTGAATAAAATTAATCATTGAAATGCTCAATTTTTTATGAACGAATACATGAATGCCGTGCATCATCTTATTAAGCATCTATAGCAATGATCGGTCGGTTATCGATGAATTCATTTAGTGCCATTTTAACGACTCTCAAGCTAATCAGATAGAATATATGATAGAAGCAATGTGAGACGTTTGCTTATTTCTTTCTTTCTCTTTTTTTGGTACATTCAATCGATTGATATGAATGATAAGCTGTCATAGTAGGGTGTAGTTTTTTTTCTTTTCTTTCGTTCAATTTTATTGCTTCTAATGATTAAACATCTAAGCATCTAAGCTAAATTCGTTAGCAAACTTCAATATATCACTTCTATAAGCACTAAGAATACAAAGAAAATTTGTAATTGAGATGAAAAGTTGTTAGATTTCTTTATTTCGATCGAATATTTCCAAACGAATGAAAAGATAGAAAAATATTTTAGAAATACTTCAGTGATGCTAATCGGTCGATAATTATGGTGGAATTAATGATCAAAATTGCAGAGAATTTTTTTTTCAGTTGCAATAAAAGTTTGGCGAAAAAAAAAGCCTAAAATCAAAATAAAAGAAATAAATTAGAATAATCAATGTTGAAAATATCCGACTGCAATGCAATAATAAAAGAACATCTATTGACAATTATTCGAATGATGTGTTTCTTTTTTTTTTTGGTCAGTTTTTCTTCGTCATCAATGAATAAAATGAATAAAGTAATAAATTTAAAGAGAATCCTCTATAAATTTATTTATTTATCTATTTATTTATTTGCTTTCCTTATTCATTCGTTTATTTATTCATCTATCTGTTTATCTATCTAGTTGTTTATTTGTCCAATTATTTATCTAATTATTTATTTTTGAAATTTATTTATTTATTTACTTCTAAAGTTTATTTATTTATTTATTTCTAGAATTTATTAATTTCATCGCAAAGGGAAAGAAGGCAAGATTTTGCGTTTATGCCTCATCGAAACCTTCAACTGTGGTATGTCGGATGAATCACAGAATATCACGCATCATTTCAACGTATAACGATGTGCGATCGTTTTTTATTGAGAGCTTCCTCGAGATTTAAGCATTAACTACTTACTTAGTCTGTGAAATAAAATGATGTCGACGACGACGGCGATGCGAACGGCGACGCCGACGACGGCGAGGACGACGGTGACGTCAATGCTTTTTTCTAACATATTACTACTAAAAAGTATACCCAAAGTTGAAAAACCTTCACAATAATATAATATTTCATGTACATTTCAATTCTATCATACACGTTTCACTTAGTTCCATGTTCAAAAAGACCATTCGACTCGAGAAGGTCAAGTTTGAGGTGTGGGGGACTCGAAAAGGTCAAGTTTCGCATCGTCAATATCGAATAACAAAAATCAAACAAACGTTTAATTCGACTTGGATAATCGATGAGACATTTTAACGTTCAAATTTTGAACTTCCTTTCTAAAAAAAAATTAGAGAATAATATTTTGAAAAGCTTAAGTTGTAAGCATATTGTGGAATTAAGATAACTGCTAAGCTAAAAAAAAAAAATGTTATCAACGATGCCCATTGCAGTTGTTCCATTCAGTCTTTTACCTAAGGCAAAAAAACTATCGTTTTCCTTTTGTCATCATATTTTAGTTGTCTTCATAATTTACTCGAGAATAGGTCAATTTGTTCGACGGAATCACAACGTTTCACTTAGTTCCATGTTCGAAAAGACCATTCGACTCGAAAAGGTCAAGTTTGAGGTGTGGGAATCGACTCGAAAAGGTCAAGTTTGAGGTGTGGGAATCGACTCGAAACGGTCATGTTCCAGATGTGACAAATCGTTTGTAAGCTTCACGTTAGACTTTTCCAACTTTCACTATCACTATTTCACTCGATCAATGCGTTCCTTCTTTCAAATATTGTGCTGCTATTGTCGCGATTAGAAACTGCTAGCGAATTCGCACATAAACGTTCGTAGAAGACAATGAGGGTGTTTTTTTTTTCTCGTTGGGAAAAAAATTACCGAACAATCATCGTAAATACACTAGAGTTTACCAAAATTTATGCTTTTTTTTAAGGCATTCAAAAAACGCATCGTTGATAATCTTTCCGCTTCAATTCCTAAACCTTACTTAATGAGGGTATCTTGCAGTGGCTATGAATTTCCGGCAAACCACTCCGGTGCATTTATTGCCGATACTACTCTGCGTGCCTATGCCGCATCCTTTGTCTCTGATGTTCTGTCGAACACCTCACATGACAAACACACACACACACACACATACACACACACGCACATATATACGATTGCGCTCTCCACGTCGGCTCGGCAATCGATCGAGCGTGTTCGATGGGGATTCATTTGGCCAGCCCACATGGGGTGATAGGGGTTTGGCAATCGAATGGAATGGCGTGACCACTAGCGATGCACGACGATTTTCTTGAGTGCAATATTGATGCGAGCGTTTTCTTTTTGTTGTTGTGATCTTTGATGTAATATTTAAATTTTGCAGATGTTTATTGACGGAAAAAGTTGAGAAAATATTATCGAATAAGATTTGCGATGAAATAAAAGAGTTCGTGAACTTCATCGATTGTTTCTTCGCATATAATTCGAGATGAGATCCTTTGTGCGTTTTTATCGCTTGTTGCTCCAATTGCTACTCGCTCGTTGACTTGAATTGCCATGATTTTTCGCCCATAAAAGAATGGTAAAGAGCGATCGAAGCGATAATTAAATGCAGAGGCCAACTGAGCGAGTTATATAGAATTTTTGAAAGAATGAGCTCAAACTATGCGGAAAAAGCTTGAACTTTTTTTGCCACATCATTGAATGGGTCGTTATTCGAGCATAAATATGGTGTGTCATATTGAGTAGAAGTCATCTAAACGACCAGTCTAAGCAAGAGCAAGCTTTTTTTATTGGTTTTTTTTTCTCGTCACACACATTTAGAAATGATTGTGAAGGAAACCTAGACAATAGATAGCATTGTTGAACGTAATGAATCGATAAAATTGATACATTTATTGGTATATTTTATATGATAATTTTTATTAAATTCAATCATATATACGCTAAATTATTCTCCCATTCAATGAGGGCAATTCAATTACATACAAATGCAATGAAATGCTCAATTCGATTCGTAAATTTTTTGAATATTTTTTTTCTTTGGCACTCGGAATGAAAATAATTGAAATTTTATTCAATATACGAAAACAACTTCCGCAAATATTGTCCTTTATGTTTTTGTTTTGTTTCTTCTTTTACGAATTGTTGTTGTTGTTGTTATTATTGAGATCGTTTGAAGTTGTTGGTTGTTAAATTCTTGAAATTATTTTCAATAAATTGAAATGAATTTTACGCACATATGAAAATACAAGCGAAATTTACAGATAACTAATAAATATCGACAACGCCTACTTGTGTATATCATTCGAGCACACCGATGTATGTAGTCAGTCAGTCATTCAGTTAGTCGGTCAGCTGATTGCCGCTCTTGCATCATATCCTTTCGCAATTGCGTCATCTATATCTTTTCCGTTTCCGTTGGGGAGTTTTTTTTCCGTCGTTTATTATTGAGATTCCTTTCGCGCATTTAACAAAAAAAAAAAGAAGAGATTCAATCGCCGATCACATCCATTGATTCATTTCACACTGATCTTTGTCTCTTTCACCCTATATCATCAGATCATTCATTCTCTTTCTCTCCTTTTTTTTCTTTTATTTCGGCGATCAAGAACTAAGATTTATGGAGAGTTTTTCTCGACGAGGATTATTGTTTAAGATTCGTATATGTGTTTTTCTGTGCTCGAGCGTTGCACACAAACGATAGAAAGTTCTGATTCATATAAGAAGCTCGAATAAAACATAGGCAAGTTGTTTTTTTTAATGGTCCAAAATAGATGAAATTTTTCAAGAGGGAAAAAAACTTCGCATTATTTTCATTGTCAAACTCAATGCTAGAGTCGATCGTTTTTCCGCCTTTATTGTCAATTTTTTTTCTCTTTTTTTCTTTTTTTTCTTTCTTTTTTTGTCTTTTGCTGGATTATTCATCATTGTTTTCGATGAATCAGAGTCTCGTGATCTAGAAGGATTCACAATCAGCAGCACAACAACACTCTCAATAATCGCCCTCAACGGTTAATTCTTGTGTTCTGCAACTGGTACGCATCAGCGTTCAAGGTCTATTGTTATTTTCGTGCGTTAAATTTTATTGCAGGTAACCAGGTAGGGTGTTACCTGTAGTCGCGTATGATTGAATGCTCGCATATTACTGATTACGAGTCGTTGATTGAAATTTTTTTCATTCATTGAGACAGCTTCGATACATCATGTCAATATCGCTTCGTACACTAAACTTCGATCCACTTTTATTACCAACAATGAATTTCACGTATGCTAGCTAGTGCATTGTGATGTGATACATCCGTTACGGAAAGTTTATACTTGTGCGAGTGAGTTCACATGCTTTTTAGCAGCATTATCACGTGAACGAATGATGTCAATTGAAGTGTGAGCAATAAGTGAATTCAACGTATCATCACAACGATCGGTGGAGTGGACTTGAAGTTGTAGTATTGCACTGTTGAGTGCGAGTTTACAGCAGCACTGATCCTCTCATAGTGTGTTCATTTTGACACATGTGCTCACCTGCAATTGTATCTCTTTGAAGGTGTTTTTTTTTTGGTGGACGGGGAAGGGGGAGGGAGAGGAAGGGGAAGGGGTGAGGAGTGGAGGGGGTGGGGAAGGGTAGAAGGGGGAAGGGGTGAGGAGGGGAAGAAGGGGGAAGGGGTTTTAGCAACAATCGAATATGGTTATCAACGTTATGAAAGGCAATAATATATGTGGTTATAAATTTTATTGTTCATGATATCGCATATTTCGTAATGCAGATAACGTTCTTATTTTTTTCTCTTATGTCTCCACCCCCTTTCCCCCTTCACCTTTCATCCTTTCCTAAGCAATTTTTGGGTTTCTCTTTCTATCATAGCTTCTTTTCGCCAATCACCAAATTGTTACTTATATATTGACTGGAAGTAAGTTATTTATTAGGGCATGTGGTAAATTTGCGATTTATAATCATGGATTGGTAACGGTGATTTTATCTTCATTTGATTTATTGTCTTGATTACTAAGCTTTCATTATTATTTACTTATTTATTTACTCATTTATTTATCTATCTATTTATTTATTTATTTATTTATTTATTTATTTATTTATTTGTTTATTCATTTATTTATTTATTAATCTATTTATTTACTTATTTATTTATTTGCATATTTATTTATTTATTTATTTATTCATTTTAGCATTTCTAAAGACTGTGGAAATATTTCGGTTGAGGAGATGGATGCATTGATGTACGTTACGTTGGCGTCTTTATATTTCTACATTTAACGTATTTAAAATGCGTTCGTTTTTATTCTCATTCATTTTGTTTGCAGTGGTTGTTTTTGTTTGGGGGGAAGAAGCGATCCATTGAAAAAGGAAGAGTCGACAATCGTTTCTCGGTCGGTAGAACATCGGTCGTTGAACGTTCTCTTGGTGTGAATTGTTGGATCTTTATTCAGTAGTAACGTGGCTATTAACAACGTGATTATGTCGTTATTCGAAGGACGACAGCCAGCAATGTTCGACGTGAAGAAACGTATTGGAAATGTTGAAAGGACCACTCTCGATGAAGCAGACTCTGCCCCAGGTATGTACCTGATCGATTTACCTAAGCGAATTTCAGGAAAAGAGCTCTTTTTTTTGATTCATTGGCAGTACTAGTATACATAACTGTTAATTGATTATTTCTTTGTTTCTTTTTCTCTTTTTTTTTGTTTTTTGAAGAAAAGAAGAGGTGATAATGGTATTTTTTTTCCAGTCTTTAGAATTTAATACCTTAACGAGCGATGATTTTTTTTTTTTTTTTTTTTTTTTTTTGCTCAGTATGTTTCTTCTGCGTCGATTATGTCTGATTATAAATGAATCCATTCTTATCAATTGGTTTTTCTCGATCACGAGTGATCTCACGCCTTATCACGTCATGAGTGATCTCAAAGAAGCACGGCGTTTCAGTATGAGGCACTTGTTGTTTCATTTTTGATGATGGAAGGGTGATTCAAGAGATAGGTGGAATTAATGTCCATAGCAAAGTGGAGGGAGAGGGGGGTGGTGCGTTTTTGCATTTAGACCGTCAGTGAATGAAAGAAAAATCTTTTCAGAGTCGTGGGTAGAGTTGGCGCCGTCACGCACTTCGATGTGTAGTAGTGTTGATGCGATTATCGTTGATGCGGCGGATACGGCAGCGAGGGATTGTAGCAGGCAAAGGTTTCTTTCTAGTGCTCTCTTTTTTTGGTTTCTGGTTTTTAGTGGTCTTTTTTTTCATTTTCCATTTATTTGCTCTCAGTGCTTTTGTGGTGGAAATTAATCGCAGAAATGCAAATCACAACTCCTATACTTCGCTAATTCATTTCTAATCCATCAAGTTACAGTTCCAGTCGAAAAGCAGTATTGCGTTTGTCGTCAAATGCCATCACAACTTTGTTTCTTCGCAGGCGCAGTTCTGTTTTCATGTGTTTGATTGTCGGAGTCATTTGGTTATACTTCAGCTCCTCTTATCAAAAAATTTCAACTATTTATGTATCGTGAGCTTTCGGATGGTATATTTTTCCAATGATTTTATTAGAAGATTGTCTTTAAAAAAAAAGGGGGGGGGGGAAGGAAAGTGATGAAGGATTCGTGGAGTTCAGAGATTTTTTTTTCCCCCACTGCAATGACTGTTTTGCACCTTTTTTTTTCTAGCCCTATCAGCGTGCAGAGTCCTCACATCGAATTTGAACCGAACTTAGAGCAAGTGAAATTTCGTCTGACAAGAGATGTATTGCCACCGGCAAGGAATACGGATTGGATTTGGGACTGGAGTAGTCGTCCAGAAGCGATTCCACTAAGGTGAGTTTTTCTGCATATTCTGGAGTTGTTTTTTTTTTTTTTGCAGGTCGATGATGCAAATGCTTACAAGTTTTTGTTTTCTCTAAACGAACGCTGAAATTTCTCTGCTAACCGGAACGGGCACTTGGAAAATCCGCCTTCCGGATACGCTGTAATCTCATTTTTCGGTTAAAAATGCTAAAACTTAACCAATTTGGAGAGGTTTTTCATGGTTCTCATCTGATAAACTCGTGCAATTATTGGAGTAGTGAACGTTTTATTCGCCTTAGCTATTCTGGAGAAATGCCAAAGACTAGCATTGACAGAAAAAAAAAAGATTGCAGACATTTGAGAGTGTACAGTGATAGATTTGAGTGAATTTTTTTTTTCTCAGACACGAAGTCTTTTTTTGTTATCTCTTAAATAAATTCCCACATATTTCCGCTTTTTTTTTTCTCGCTCTCTGTCTCTAATGCAACAGTCGAAATCCTTTGTTGATTTAAGTTGAAGAATGTCTGTAATGTTACGATGTTCGTGTTGGCTTATGAGCTGTGATGAGTGATTTTTACAACTGTAACGAAAAAATCAATAAAAAAATCAATAAATTGAAAAAATCAATAAATTTCACACAAGCAAAATGGCAGATTTTCGAATTCTATTATAATTATTACATAAACGTCTTTGGATATCATTATTGATGGTGCTTTTTTGTTTAATGTTGTATAATTTCGACAATGCATAAATATTTGTTATTCTAATAATCTAAGCAAAAAAACCTCTTTAGGACGGTACGACAACGTTCCACTCAATTAGATTCGACACTTTCAACGCCACCAAATAGTCCCGAACCAGAAAGCGCATCATTACTCGAATATGGAAGAAATAAATCGTTATTCCGTTTGGATCTTATTTTCGGCTTTGTGGTCTCAAATCTTGTAACATTTGTGATCGGAGCAGCGATCGGGTATGTTTATTGCCAAAAAAAAATTTTTTTTTTAATTTATTTTGATAGTGACAAATTTTATTATATCGAAATAAATAAAGCTTAGCATTAATAAGATTGATGTGAAATGTCCCATGATTCAAAAAAAAAAAAGAAGAAAGAAAAACCTGGTGTCATCCTGATGTTGCAGGAAAAAAAAAGATCTCTTTAAATTCTTTAAAAAAAAAAAGAAGAAAAACCTGGTGTCATCCCGATGTTGCAGGAAAAAAAAAAGATCTCTTTAAATTCTTTAAAATCCTTTCAGTTTGTTTTTTTTCCTATCAATTTTATTGCTCGAACCGCTCAAATTTCTCGAGTAATATCTGCTCTATTTCGTAATATTTTTATTATTGATATTCGTTCGATATGTCTATGATTCACTTAGTTGTTGCATGATAAGTTGCTGCTGATCGATATATAGATAAGAGCAAATGAGAGGAAAGAGAGAGAGAGAGATTTATGATTTCCGGTGAATTCCGATGAGAGAATGTCAATTTTTTTTTCTTTTTTCTTTTTGCAGATAAATCATTCGTTGATGAAGTTTCCTTTTAAAGCATCAACCATCTTTGAAAGAATTGATTTCTTTTCTCTTTTTTTTGGAGGGAGAAGAGAGGGAGGGGTTAGGGGGGAGGGACTGTAAGAGAGTTATCGGATGTGCTGTAACGTTTATACGTTAAGTAAACAAACTTAGTAGTTTGCTGCATTAGCTAGCCGCAGATGTTTACATAGCATTGAAATGTTTTGCTCATCGATGTTTGCTTTTAGGTGGTTCTTTTTTTTCTAGCTTTCTCCCTCTCTCTCTTCCTCTTTCCCCCCTTCTTTCCCTCTGTCCTAGATATGATGCGTCATTTAAATATATTATTTCCGATAAATAGATAAGTTATATTTGCAGGTTTTGTGTGTGCAAGAAATTGGTTCGCAGTCAAAAGGAAATCTAGTCATAAAGGATGCGTACAGTGGACGACACATATTTCACGCCGTATCTATGAATACCAACTGACAAACACTTTTAATGCGTAATTTCTTCACTGAATTCTGCTGTCTCTGTCTTTTTTTTTTTTTTGGCACTCAGTTACGCCTATTATTGATGGTAATGCGTCGTAATATTGGCATATGTGGAGGGGTCCAAATCGATCCTTTCGGTTCGCTTCGTTTTTTCTTTTCTTTTTTTTTTCTTCACTCAGAAATTATATATCCTTCACTGAAAATACGGCGCAAAAAGGGTATATTATAATAAAACGATGTTTTTTTTTGCTTATTCATCGATTTGCACCTCTTTAAATGATGCAGAGTTATTTATTTTTCTTTTTTTTTTTNNNGGGGGGGGGGGGGCTTATTTGAAAAATTATCATTAAATGCTGCGACACTTCACATATCCCTTTAATATGTGTTATCATCTTTAAAAGAGGCAATTTTATTTATTAGTCATTTGCGGTGTACAATCGACGATTCTTCTAAATATTCAACGTTCACAATACGTTATATGAATTTTTCTTTTCATAGCTTAATGCTTTGAGGTATAAAACGGTGATGATTGAATTTCATATGTGTATTTATATGTGTGACGCTTTAATATTCTTATTAAGATCGAAGAAACCTCGAAAAATAAATCAATTTCGAAGCTATTTAATTGAGAAAGAATGGCAAACATTTCGCACTTGTTTATAGAACGATATTAAAACATTGAATTCTAATTTAGAAATTAATATAAAATTCACTCATACTATCAACTAATTCACTAGTAACAATTCATATAATAATAATACTTGGTCTAATTCAATAGACCACTTAAAATGATCGAATATTGATGGTGGATTTTTGAATGCGATATGTGCGTTTAGTGTTGTTATTTGTGGAATAGCTTCATATGGTTTCTTTTTTTTTTTTTAAATTCATAAGGTATACATTGTTACGTTTATTTTTCTCTCTCTGTCTCTCTGTTTATCTGTCCTCAAAAAAAAAAAAAAAAAAACTCATTAGGTTCAAATCACTTCTAAAATTCTCTTCAGCTTTCTCATATGCCTTTATAAATTAACTCCTAATTATTGTTGTTTTTTCGATGATTATATTCACTCATTCTTTGATTGTTTTCTTCCGTTTGAAATATCATCTCTTGGCTTTTCTCTTTTTTTTTCTTTTCTTTTTGATAGCCGCAACGAATTGTGTACTATCTTAACGATATATTACAATCGTCTATTAATTTCAATTGTTTTTAACCAATGATGTAAAATATGTCGAATTGTAAGTAATTTGTAAATATTGCTACATATTTGCTAACATAAATTCTCTGTCATTTTCTATGCCTATGTTTTTTGGTTCTTTTTTTTACTTATTATTATTATTATTATTTTTTTTTTTTTTTTTT
>JAARMF010001178.1:8772-50015 GCA_022844705.1 Toxascaris leonina | reverse complement strand
AATTAATAAGGAACGAATGTAATGTGGTCATCATTTTGGCAGTGGTTCGATGAAAATGATTTGTGTCATTTGAGGCAATCACGTCGAATGTGGAGGAACCATTGGATCTTATAAGGCTAAGTCTCGATGAACGCATTTATGTGAAGATGCGAAATGATCGTGAGGTTTGACTTATCCAACATTCCTGTTTGCTTCTTTGAGTGTAAACANCGAAATGATCGTGAGGTTTGACTTATGCAACATTCCTGCTTGCTTCTTTGTGTGTAAACATTTCTAAAAACGATGCATCTATTAAAACGTCGAGTTAAAACGACGTTCGCAAATCTGATCCAGACACATCGCATGTCACACTCATTTGCAATTCCGCAGGCTGACTCCACTTTCATTCGTAATTTCATGCTTGCCTGGCTGCTGTTTTCCATACTTTCTGAGGAGATGGGAATTTTTGAGTAGTAACGAAATCATTAGCTAATTAAGGCACATACGTTGTTTCTAAAATTAGATTGGTCGGTAAATCCGCATAGGAGAAAAGGGACAGAAAATTGTTTATGAGCTTCGACATATTTCTGTATTTTTCGATCATCATTTGCGTCGATTTTGCTCTATAGTAAACGTTCGAATGCAGCGATCTGAAGCAGCTTTCTCTGTTAACGAATTGGCCGTCTGCTGCAGCGCTTTTTTAGCCTTTCCGTTTATTGAGAATGATTGTTTATTCGCTTTGCAACCAGGTTAGTCCAATATGCAACCTATTTAAACCGTCAGCGTTGAGTATCGGGGCTGAGGGAGGAGGGGGAGGAAGAGAAGGGAGTGGAGTGTGTGTCTTTTTCTTGACAAGGATTTGTTCCACCTTTATCTGGAAAATTCACCAAAATGTATGTTTTCGCCTTTATGTTGTTGTAAATTTTTTTTGCTTTCCCTCAATTCTCGATCTCTTCCTCTTAACTTGTACCACTCCCGTTTTATCCCATCTTGTGGCTGCATCAATGACCACCTACATAAAAATGAACTGTTGGTGCAGGTTCGAGGTCGGCTTCACGCGTTCGATCAACACTTGAATATGATTCTCTCTCAAGTTGAAGAGACAGTCACTACAGTCGAGTTGGATGAAGAGAACTTCGAGGAAATGCATAAGCAGACGAAACGACATATTCCTATGTTGTTCGTGCGCGGAGATGCTATTATACTCGTCGCACCGCCTCTCAGACATGCGTGATCCTCACTGTTGGCCTTTCTTCATGAATGATAAGGTCATACACAGCGAACGGGTAAGGAAATAGGTGGTAGGAGGGGCTGAGTGGTGAGGTTCAGAATATTTGCTGCCCTTGAACCTGGCCGAGAAGAAGTTTTGCAGGTATCAACGGTTCGATTCAAAAAGTTTTTACACAGTGTCTGTTTGGTTGAATAGAGTACTACAACTGCCGTTGTATCAGACTGAACCCAGCTTAATATAATGCATGCAGACAGAATACCGTGGAATACTTGACTATGATGATGGCTGTTTTATTGGAAGGGCGTGAAAGCGCAGATTTATTTTCGTTTCTTTTTCCCACTATTTATCTCTCTTATTGTCTGCGAGTCACAATTACGACGGAAATGTCCTTGAAGCTGTTTAATGAGACTGAGAAACTCCAAGTCTGCATCAGTGCCTTCGGTGGTTTCTATATGCTCCCTGTCAATAGTGTCTGATATACACACTGCTTTCATTACTGTTGGTCGCATGTTTCTCAAATTGTTTGTTTATCTTTGTTTTCGACAAAGCTTTTTGTGATTCACTATAAAACTCAGTTGTTTTTCTTCTTCAGTTTGTTAGTTGTTGTGGTGACTTGCTTATCCTCATACGTTGTGTTTGAAGCATTATCATGTCCGTCTGATAGTAGCACACAAACATGAAATGCGATCGTGAGCGAAAGTTGTTGTGTTAAGTTGAAACAAGGGCAAGGAGCCACTTTGCGCAAGCATTTCAGTTTTAGTGGAATGCGTGCTCATCAAATATGGGTCGAACAGAAATTTGTAGAGGTAGAGGGGTCAACATTTCCACCAATCTCGATGCAGATCGGTTTAAATTTCGCTTGGATTACCAGTGCAGCTAGATTTACTGTGCCAGCTTGGAAGTGCACAAGTTGGATCTATATTGATTGTATTGTAGGACAGATGTCTGCAAATGACCGGCTTCTGAGAGCGTCATTGATCCAAGGGTAAAGCTTAGCATTAGGTCGTTTAGCCATTCGGGTGAGTATTCTCCTTTCTCGAATAGCGATAACACGTCGATTGTAAATGATAGCATTCTCGTTAGTATAAGCAGAAAGCAGAAATTTGCATCCTGCGAATGCGTGATTTGCCACTTTTTCGGCATATTCGAGGCATTGAAACGACCGCTGAATCCTCTTAAGTGTTGCACAATACGCGCTAAGCGCATTATCGGTATGACATCACTCTCACATTGTTCACCAATTGTTTTTAGATTGTGATGTGCGAGGCGTAGGTAATGAATGCATCGTCCCATCTCGGATGCTGTCCTCTCTTAGCAAGTATAAACCGTTGCCCAGGATTCACGTTAATTGTACAGTTGCATTCTCATAGATCTCTGTTGAAGCAACAGAAGAAGATGATGCACATTTTGTGATGGAATGGTTTTCAATCTCTAAAAGGGATCATTTCTTCTCCACGAGAGAGAGTTTGGAAGTTTTCGTTCTTTTTTTTTTGAGAAAATTGACTGCTCAGTTTGGATGGTTCTGTTTATTCCACGGTTTCATGTTGCTGTTTTTTATTCCAACGATACGTGATGCAAGTAGATAGGGGTGAGTTATTCGTGCAAATAAGTTAGGTATTCGTATATGTTTTCCTCAATGTGCACTCACACCTCTTAAATGCTTCGTATTGAACCTGTCTCCTATGTTTTGCCAAGGGTATTTGCAGTTTTGAAGTCATGTTGTGTTTTCGCTTTCTTGCTGCATTACCAAACAAATGAGATGCGATTTAAAAACGCAATTGAGGATTTTTCGTGTAGAGTGTCGCGATGTTGGTTTCAATATCTCGGCGACACAAAGGTGTCCGACGCGATGAGGCACTCGCATTCATTGTTCACTCACTCGATACACAGTGAATGCCTTATAAGCATTTGTGGCAATAACCGACGATTCATAATATGAGTTTGGAGTGTTCTCACCTGAAAGATTTCGTAATGCGAGTGTACGAATTGGATGGTGTAATGTGCTTACAACAGAATACAAACTGAAGTATCGTTGCAAATTACTCTTCAGACGAAAATGTTGCGGATGAGTTGATGTGTGATGATGGCTTGACAGAACATGTGTCACTGAAAACATATGAAAACTGCAATGTTATTGCACTATAAACTGCAAAACAAAATAGGCATCGTACGGCAGAAACATGTGGAAGTTTCGTTGGCTTTGATGAGTTGTAGCAGAATCAATGATTTCATGTTGTGCAGTTTTGTTTTTTTTCAATGCCGAAATTGTCATTCATGAAACGGAAATTTGTTCGCTCCCCGAATATAATACATCTGCTAAAACGAAAAAGGAATTCCTGGATTGTTTAGAATCCATATAAATCGTATGGTGCATAGAAAAATGGATGTTTGAATACCAGAAGTGGGGTGTGCTATCGGAGTAATGCGGTAAATCATTCTATTAGTCCGTTTACAGTATAGTTATAGATGAAATTTTGAACCGGCTTATGTCAGAGAGTGGTGTCGTAACAGGTAGAGCTTGGTTCGAGCATAATGGGAATTCTGGATTGGCGCAATAATCAGAACCATCGGCAACGTACTTAAAAATGCAGCGACATCTACTGGTCGCATATTGTTGCAAAGAGATTCGCATTCGTGTCAGCTCAACGGTCTTTCATCGTTGGGTCATTGCAAACGGACAAAGAGAGTGGCTGGTCGGGTGGAGACTGGCTGTGAGGTCGAATTTAACTTGAGCAAAACGAAAAAGTGGCTGCAGCCGAGCACAGTGCTGTGAGTAGCCAGTCAGGCGTTCGCTCGTGCATATATGAGAGGCTTCGCCGCTGTCCACTGACCACTGCCACCTCCTGTCCGGTTGGTCATTCTGCCAGCTTCGGCACTCATCTCAATTCAGCATTAACTGCTGCACTTCTGAGCAACAAACACAACTGACCAACCAGCCGATATTTCGGTCATCCTAATATATACCTATTTGAGTGGCTGTATACTTTCTTCCTGGCATAAAATTCGTCATGAATGTAATAGGAGCAAATAATGTGGCTTCACTCTTCGCTACATTGCTATCAATACTCATCATGCCCGATGGAATAGCAGGTTTGGTGGACGATTCGTTGAAACAGCAATCTCTTCGCGAAGGTGCTTTGATTCGCGGCAAGTCGTACTTTAAGTCGTGTCCCATTGTGTCTGATGTTTTCGCCATAAAAGAGATTGTATTGCTTATAAACATTTCTTCAAGCTCATCAATATCGTATATAGATAAAACTCTGCTGTACTAATTTCACATATAAATTAAGCAATATTAACTAATCTAATGATATCGTTCAATAATAAAACAAATAAAAAAAGAGTGCAATGTCATTCTTGCTTTCACTTCTTTACTAGAATCCGAAGACCAGAAGGAAAAATCAAGAGTGGTTATCGTCGTGCTCAGGCGCTTTCCAAATGACCGTCCTTCAGAAATTATTTGCTTTCTTTAGACGACAGCTTCATGACAGGATAGCTAAATGCCTGAATAGTATGACAATCATACCAGTTTTGTATCCATTCCTTGAATCAGCCTCGATAGCTTTCGGCACTCATCCCAATATGCAATGTGGCGCTCACTTGCAAAGAGGGGTAAGGGTCAGAAACAAATAATAAAAGAGCACTTCGAATTGGTTTCTAAAATATTTATAGGCACTTCTAATACACGAGACCATCGACGAAGCTGTGTTTTACTCCTCCGAAATGACTGTATTGCATTTCGCATCAATAAAATGCTCTTTTTTGTTATCTAACGGTATTTGTGGAGGAGAGTCCTACATATTGTGCAAACCGATCCATCTGCGCCTTTGCACGACTACTTTAAAAGTCGAAAGGAATTGCTGCTTTCAGGAGATCGTCGCAAGTACTTGACACCTGAAGACTTTATGTTGGCGGCAAAAACTCCAGGTTTATCAATGACTTTTTTATATATATTCGTTATCGATGCTCTTAAGTCTAACGGAAGCCAACAGGCCACTTATTGCTTCCTAAAATTCATCGGTTTTTTTCGCAGAGTGCGAAAAGCTCGACAGTCGAAAAGTAAAAATAGATCGAACTCGTGCTTCAGTTCGCGAACTGCAGTTTTCGATCGATGAGCAGTAAAGAAAAACCCCCGTAAACCGGTTCTGGCTAGTGCGTCGAAGTGTTTACATTTCGGCTTTTCGAGTCGTGCGACCAGCTAAAACCTTTCTACAAGCGATTGACCACTTACAACAACAAACAGATGCTCACGCATCATCCATACAACCTTGCACGGCAATATGAAAGCAAAGGACATATGTAAGAAATATGTTTTACGGTGCAGCGCAGAGGTTTTCGACAATTTTGCTGGTTACTAATCAGTATGGTTAAAAGCTACTGACCTAACGTTGTAGTGAAAAGGCCAACTGACGAGGAAATCGATGCAATCCAAAATGCGCAGCTCTTCGAAGGTGACATTGAAGGCATCCAGAATGCAGAAATGGCATTCATGCACGATCAACCGAATGATTTCTTTGGTGATATCTTCAGGCTACCGGTAATGCTTCAATCCTAGCTAGATGCCTCTTAGATATCGGTGGTCAAGTAGAACATTTAGAAATGTGCCTCACATCACTCAGTACTGGATTGAAAGATATGTGGAGCCTTACGTAAACACATCAACCTCATGAAACACTTGTTATGATGGTTGTTGACGTAGCACGATCCTGAAATTACTTCGTACTCTTCGAGATCAACAGTTTAGTACAGTTCGATGATGAAAGCAAAGATTTTGGATGGTCTAATGGAGTAATACAGAGAAATCATTCATCTATATGCGACATTTTTGTTGACTGCTGCTCATTAGTGGCCAACTAATTTTTGAAGTAGATAAAAATGGAAGAGCTGTGAGAATGAGCTTGTACTACTCCTTTTCTGCTATGAAAAGAATAGGTCGCTCGTTTATGGCGATCTTAGGCCAAGCTCCCAACGCGTAATGTGGAATTTTTTCAGTACCACAGTTCGCTGAATTTGGCGACATATCCGGACAAGCTATGGCCTAATGGAGTGATACCATATGTTCTCGAAGAGCGCCTGTCCTCCGAGTTGGTTCCTACTTTCTTTGCTTTATTCATAGTGCATATTTCATGAAGAGACAAGAAATAATTGTAATGATAACGAGAAAGGTTCAGTGGTTTCTATCAGAAACGAAATAAAGCTCGTATATGCTGAAATATGGTTTTGAGCCGAAGCTTATGGCGTCACCGAAGTGCACTCGAAATAAAATGACCTCAAACAGATTCATATTAATTGCATTGGATTGAAAGCTCAAACAAATTTCTTCATTATATCATCTACCTTACTATATATGGTAAAGGTGTCAGAGTTGTGTAAAAATGAGTTCATCTCTAGGAATGTGTATCGATGAGATAAGTGGTGGATGATGAGTGGAAAATGAAATGAGAAGGATTTGGGCTTCATTTAAGTTACTAATATTTATTAAATTGCATAGATCTGTTGAGGAGGTAAAATATTGCACGCGAAAGGTGCAGATTTATTCCTCTACTGAATGGATATCGTTAATGTTTTCGTTAAGCCATCGTATATTCTAGAGAACGGGCAGCCATCGCACAAGCATTTGAAGAATACAAACAGAAGACGTGCATTCGCTTTGTGCCCAAATCGAGTCATCACTACGACTACGTTTACATAAAGACAAATACTGCATTCGGGTTAGTAGTTTGCAGTTCGCCGTTTTCGCAATTGCCATTTTTCATTGCAAACCTCACAAAAGAGGTATACTTTTCTTCTTCTTCTAGGAGGTAAAGAAATACATCAGAATCGTCTTCTCAAGAAACGCAATTATGAGAAGAGAATGTTTCATATTTCCATTGAAGGATGTGATATCCACTGAAACGAAAATTGACAGAAACTGAATCTCTGAATCAAACAGCAGAAAAAACACTCAAATTTATGGACAATTTAGAGGTAAAGGGTCTGTAGAAAGGCTGTAAGCCATAAATGTTGAATAAACACCTCGAAGCTGACTTCACAATGTAGTTACTTTATGGTACACATGCAAATAGCGAACGCTTCATATTATTTTAGTGATAAAATCCTCTTGATTGCGATGATAAGTGAAGGTAATTGAATGTTTTATAAGACGACTTTATATATGAATACCTGTTGCGGTCAACTTATAGGTTTCACCATTAAAAGGGCCATTGAGAACGGCTTCTTGAAGTCAGAAGTGTGAAATAGCATACGACACTAATGGCGACAAGCGAATCCATAATGGATATTCTCATTTCTACTTCTCTTGACTTGAATTGAGCACTAAACACCACTCTTCTACACTGTTATCCCTGTCACTCTTCCATTCTCGGGCATTTTGTTCAAAATCAGTTAAAAAGCAGAGAGCACTGCTTCGAGCCATAGAATATAAATAATGCTTTTTGATCTTCCCTTTCAGCTGCTCATCGTATGTTGGCCGTTCTGGAGGCAATCAAACCGTATCGCTCGAAATCGGTAAATGCTTTACGAAGGGCATTATTGCTCATGAACTCATGCATGCCCTTGGCTTCTTCCATGAGCATTCACGTACGGATCGAGATGACTTCGTTGAAATCAGAGAGGAAAACATCCGAGCTGGTAAGTCGTTTAACAGCAATTGATAACAAACTAATCAACGAGTGAATAACCGCTTAACATAACGTAGCAAAGACAACGTTCATATTTATTAATTGTGCAATGTTTTGCATGTGTCTGAGGAAGACAACGAAGTGTTATATTTGCAATGTAGCACGATGTAGTTTATTTCACTTAAAAGTGATCATTCATTCCGAATCGAAATTACGTTTATTTGCAATCAAAAAGTGTAAAGATACTATTGAATTAATGACACTCACTTATCCAATTGCATTCACTGAATATTCGTTTAGATGAAACCTCTAAAGTGGCACATTAAGGTGAATTAATTTAGTTTGATTGCAGGAATGTTAAGAAATTTTGAGAAATATCCGAGAAAAATCGTCGATCCACTCGACATGCCGTATGACTATGATTCAGTGATGCACTACCATAAGCTCGCATTCTCAAAGAACGGCAGATCAACCATAGTGCCCAGAGTGAGTTTATTTATAGTGTGATGACAGAAGTTCAGTTTGAGTGGAGGCACAAGTTGTTTAGTTGCTTGAATCTGACCTTATTTCTTTCGGTCTTTCCGTATTGTTGTTCATATTTTGCACTGGATCACTTCCATTATTTTTTGCTCGTTGCAAGTGAAGACAACATAAGAGGCAACGACTTGGATTTCTCTATGACTTCGAAATTTATCATTTAATTTCTAACAAATTTCAGGATGGAACGGCTCAAATTGGACAGCGTTATAAGCTGAGTGTCATTGACGCTCAAAAGATAAACAAACTTTACCATTGCAATGAATTTTCGACTAGCACTACAAGGAACTCAATCACAGCAACGACACAACGAAGCAGTCAGACAACAACTTCAGCTCCATCATCAACGATGTCGACCAACAAAGGAGCAACGACTGCCAGCAGTTACATTACTGATAAAACTTCAACGACAGACACCATATCCAGCACACAGACAACTGAACCGAAGGGTGAGGCAAAGGAATCAAAACATCTTAATCTCAGTGAGGAAGCATGTAGCGAGAAAACTTTAAGGTGTAAAGCGCGGACATTCTTAGTTGCCGATAAAAATGCTAAATATATTCTCGATCTCAAATCACTGAACATTCCTTCTAACTGAGTTCTTATAGCTCAGGCTCTTGAAAGGCAGGCTTCGCTTTTGCGCCATTGTCAGTTCTATCTCCTTGATTCTCCTTTCCTCCACTCGCTCTTTCCTTCCATCCAATTATCCCTTCCTCAGCGCCATCAACGGAACATCATTACCAACCCTGTGATGGAATTTAATCTGAGCAGTAAAGTTGTTTGCAGAAATGAATTATTTGAGCAGTGAAGATATATAAACCATATGACAATTTGGGTCTCATTTCAGTCTGTGAAGACCTCAACGCACACTGCGAAATATGGGAGCAGCTTGGTCACTGCGAACATTCACGCAAATATATGGCTCATTACTGCCGAAGGGCATGTGGAATGTGCAGCGATGAACTCGGTTTGTCACTGTTATTTATGTGATCCCCTCCCCGGATTTCCAAATTTTTGACGGAGTTATAAGGCGCTAGAGTAGCTGTTAATAAGGGAAATAAAATTTCTTTCTTTGTTGCTGAAGGATAAAAAAATGACTATTTATTGTCTTTTAGATTGAGTCCGGTGAGAAAAGACTTTCCTTTCCGATTCGTTCTTGTGTGATTCTCGTCTAAAATCTTGTAAAATTGTCCATCTGCAATGACAGATATTACTGAGTCGATGGCGAGACAATGTGGAGTGCGTTTATTCACTTATTCAAATCAATTTCCCCTTCAATACCAATTTTATATGAGGCTTTTTGGGTTTATGAGTGATGTCGGGAATGAACATTGAATAAGCTCAATTTCATAGTGACATAAATAGATTCATTTGAGAGGCGAGGATAATCTTATGATGCGGTTTATCTTTTCCTCTTAATAGCCATCGGATCGAATTACTGTGACACGCTTCTCCGCATAAATGAGCCATCTTCTTGTTGGAAAATGTTTGTGTTCAAATTGATCGCCACTCTGACTCCATCTTCTGCATTGCTTCCTGCAATATCTCTCCTTAATGTGCTTCTCAACAATTAGCTAGGTGTACGAACTTTGAAGTAATTACGGAAATTTGAAGAATAGATGTCTCATTTTCAGTGATACGAACAACGAGTCGACCATCACCCAGACAGCGTTGTCTCGATAAGAACCTGTTCTGTGGCTACTGGGCGAAAATTGGCGAATGTAAAAGCGAGAGCAAATTCATGAAAATTTTCTGCAAACGATCTTGTGGTCTTTGCGAACCCCATACACACTCAGCCGAAGATGAATAAGGTGCAGCATCGAGGGTCAGAGGTCGTTCTGTGAACCGGCACCATTCCTAAATTGCTCCATTATATCGGCACTCATACCTAAAGTATGTGCCTTTCAATTCGGCCCGGTTAATCGGTGGGATCCTTCCTCAAAGCAATTTTGCGATTCATTTAATTTCGAAATTTATGCTGCTGGAGCAATAATGTCGTTCAATAAGATGAAATCGAATGATTACGAATGCACGTTAAACACCATGAAATATGACAGACTTTCGAAAAGGAAGAGGAGAGAGAAACCTATTTCTATAGCTCAACAATTCCTCCGAATGGATTGTCTATGATATCCCAGCAAATTGAATCGATATTCTTCCACCAATTAATTCTTCATTTAAATAAATGCACATAGGCGGATAAATGCGAGTGTTTAGATTGGAAATCATCATACAGTTAGAGAATATTATTGGAAAAGTTCAAATTGTTTCCTCGAAATTAATCAGGGTAGGAATAGCGTCCCCCTAGTGGGATGGGGGAAGGATTGGTGTGGAGAAGGTGAGGGAGGAGGAGAAAGCAGCCTACAAGTGCAGTTCACTTGCGATCTGCTGCACTTTTCCATTGATAAGGGATTATATTAAAACTAAAAACAATATGGACATATAACAGACGAATAATGTGTATTGGAGCAAATGAATATGTTAGTTATATATGGCTGAGTTCATATTATAAGTTCACTCTAAAATGGTTTTGCTGTCATCACAGAACACTCAGTTATTGAGATGACTGCTCGAGAAGGAATCTTCGTTGAATTGGCTCTTCGGTGTGCTCTCACATCCTGTAAAATGAACCACACTCAGCGTGCATCTTGTATAATATTGTTGTAATTCAACATTTTACTGTGTGAGTGCTCAACACGACCGATGTAATAAATTGAAACCGCGCCATGTTTTGCCGAATGTTTTGTTTTTGTCTGTAAAGAAATAAAGGACTCCCCTCTTCCGTTTCTCAATCGTGTACGCTTAACTAATACCAGCAAACCGATTGCTTATCAACTAGCACAAGCGCCAAGTTTAAAATTCTAGCTTGATGCTTGATCTAAACTTAGAACTTCCTCTGCCATTAATGAGCAATTTCAGTAGCTGTCAAGGGAATTTCATTTTCATTTCATTTTTCTTTAAAAGTCCTTTCTCATCCAGAAAATTAGATCTGGATCGCTGGCGTGGTCAGCAAGAAATAACGAATCATTGCCGATAGAAATGGCATGATATGCGCTTTTGCTTCCCATTGAGCTGGTCAAGCGAGCTTACAGCCTATCAACAAAAAGCAGTGCAAGTAAAATAATGTCTCGATGTTTTGATCATAGAAGTTCTTCTTTTGTGTGCGACCACTGTGAAATCGAGAGCCGACTGTTGCAGAATGCGCGGAAATTTTTTCGCCGTTGAATGTTTATAGCTTCTCTTAAAATTGATACGTCAACTCAGAGGGTGATGTAAGCATTGTTGATTTCCCATCCCTCCTACTCCTCACCACCAAGGTATTTTTATGGCAGCCAAGATTAACGGAAGGGGACACATTCAAAAAACGAGCGTATTTGTTGAAGGAAATGTTCTTGTGCTGGATATCATATATAGGCCAGTTTCACCGAGCGGTAAACACATCACATGCAGCCAAGAAATCACAGTTTGCGTCTCAGCGAATATTTCAGTAGAGTTCCCTATCAGATGTAGCCTCTGGTTCTTTAGGAACATATTTCGGTTTCACCGGACAATTTTCTACGACAGTTAGGCCGTTGTTATTCGCTGATCCATTGGCAAGGCTTCCAGGTGCGTAGTAACTATACAATGGCTTGTTCGTTCATGGGAGCGACCAAACATTTCACAAAATCTATACTCTGTAATGGCGATTTTTGTGAAACTGGCAATTAAGTTACTATGTAGCATATCATTTAAGTTGTCCGTTCTCAGCAAATATTGCACATGCTGGAATATTAGCACAGAGATTGGTAATAAATAACTTTATTAAACAAGCCATGGTAGAGATTGTTCACCACCTCTTCCTTCCCCCTCGTCTGTCGTCGGAAGTTTAAAGGTTTGCGTGTCGCAATAAATGTTGTCAATCTCTTCAGTTGTTCTCTAGTTTAAGCTGCCACACAAACAGAGGCAAACACGGATATAAGCATTCACTTGTACAGGCATGATTTCGCCATGATGAGTTGTCCAGAAATAAGGTTTTCCTCGACGCTCACCGAGTGCAGCTTAATCGTGAGTGGTAGATGGCTTCGTTTGATGTCTGAAGAGCACGATGCCCGAGGCACTACTGCACATATGTCGCACCAAATGGAACGACCGTTTTAAAGTTATTTTGGCGTAAAATCACTGACGGCTGTCAAATAAAAGATTTGTCTTTCTTTTTAACGGTTTGAAACGAAGGTCTGCGGTAATTAATCTCATCTGGCAACGCTCACTTCCTCTACTATCTGAAAGAAACTCTTGTTTTGGGTATTTTTATCGACAATATACTTAGTTTCATCGCCATCAAAATGGTGCAGCCATTGTTGACCTATGAAATTCGTTTCATTGTGATGTAAATCCTCTCGAGGAAGAAAGATGTTTTCGTTGCTTTTCTGAGCTCTGAGTGCATGATTTACGCACGTTAAAGGCATACCTTGTTGCTTAGGTAGTGCAGATGAAAAAGTGGCGGTTTTTATAGGTTGCAGTGATGAAAAGAAACAAAAACCCGGAAATCGAGGTGATGTTTCGCAACATTCAAGGGTTTCGATGGTCTTTTAGGTGTCCCATTGGTCAATGACACTAAACATATGTGCATGGTTATAGCACAATAAATAGATTTATTGCAATGAAATATTTCTGCAAAATGTGCAACCGAATGCAAAAGTGGGCAAAAACCGTTTATTTGAGGATACAAAGAATGGAATACAATAATTGAAGCAATAAGAAAGAATAATGAGAAGATACGAAGGCAGCTATCAGCACGCTCAACCCTCGTGCTGTGCGAGGAAGAAATTGCCGGCAATCGGATCTCCTGAAAACATGCCGCACATAATACCTACAAGTTTTACCGCATATTGTATAATACCGTATATCTGTGGAAGCAAGATCTGTCATCAGCACGAATCATTTCTTTAGCTTGCACATAATTCTGCAAACGGGCAACATTTTTATTGATTCTTAAAAATATTTTCTTCCTAAAATAAGGGAACAACTTGCCGAGATTGTGCTTCTCCATGAACTGTTTCACACTGAACTTGGCTCTCGACTTGACTTGAGGCACTTGCACGCGACGACCCTGATGCTCGAACAGTAGAATTATGTAACGATGCACATCAGTTCGTGGCTGTGGTGCGGGACTGCCATACGCACACTGATGCTGACCTGAATGTTTAGTACATCACATCAGTAGTGCGTCTTATGTTTTCTTGCAGTCAGCTTCATGATCAGTTGTGGTACTCCGATTCTAATGGTGCCTTGACGTGAGACATTAATATATGCTCAAAACGAGAGGCGAATGATATAAAGAAGGGATGAGATGAGAGGGAGTTAAGGGATGAGGGAGAGCGGATGAAGGTAATACCACATTCCCCCATTTTAATGCTTCACTTTGAGCATAAGAATCCAAAGTTTTTCAAAGACTTTTCTCGAGGTTGTTGCAATCTCTCTTATTATAAAGGGAAATTTCTTCCGCTGATGAATTCCTCTTACTTTTAAAATTTCAATGCAGAAGTGCACTCTTAAATATTCTATATTCCACTCAGACGCTGAAAGTTGAATCCCAAAAGCTAAGCAAATCCCTACAGTCGATGGAAAAATAATGTCTTTGACAATTCACTGTTACACCTGCAGCAATAGAACACTATGATGACACGACCTTTGTTGCTAATCCCTATGATGTGATGATCTCTGACCCACTCAGTTCAGTTCGAGAATGTGAACAAGACTCATTGTGGTGATACTACAAACTTAGTAACGTTATGTTCAAAGAACTGAAGTAAGAGAAATCGAAGTACTAATGAGCAAATCAAATTCAAATGTGAGCTGAATGTCGAAAAATATGACAACAATACTTTATTAAGTCATAGTTAGCGACTTAGGTTACGCATGAAATGAGTTGGATGGAGAAGGACGCAATAGAACGTCGAGTGATAAATCTTTTTGTGTAACAAAAAATGAAGGAATAAACCCACTCAACCCTCTTGTTCGCAGTCAAAGCGAGGGGAGAAGGTTGAGGTGCGGTCTCGCAATGTAAACTCTTTCTTTCGTTAGTTCAAGAGCAAATCCAACAAAGGTATCTATATACTCGACGAATGTGGAACGAACCTCCATTGATGCCCTCATTGATATTGCTAGCCGGAATGTTTGTTACCTGCAAAGAGATCCGGTATCCGGTTTGTTATGCGGTAAAGGAACATATTTCATCGTTTCTCTACTTCATTTTGATCTCATTTTTGCATTCATTTTTGCACGTTAACCAATCTATGCTCAGTGTGCCATCCGCTTTCTCTTCTTAATCTTTTAGATTTGTTTCGTTGATTACTAAAAAGTCGCCCAAAATCAGTTTTTTTTTTAGCTGAAAAAGGGAAAAAGGAAACGATGCAATTTCCATTTGGAGGATATTTATAGTCTTTTCTGCACTCAATGTTTGCCGTTCAATTGACAATTTGTCGAATTTATTGGGAGGATGTACTTATCGAAGGCATCTTTGAAGGGACCGCCCACGACCGAAAGGAAGGCTTCGTCGAGTTACATTACACTTTCACATAAGAACACTGTAAAGAACACAAAGAGCGGCAGGTGAACATAGAAACACATTTTTGCTTACGAACACACAACCGGTTGTTCATCTTGCTTAGCGGGTTTTGCGGAAATTCACTGAAAGAGAGTCAAATGAGGCATTAGCAAATCAGGGGAAAGATCGCTCCAATAGAAACGATCTGCAGCATATCCGCAAGCAATATTGTGCAGTATCTCTTCAATTTTGCTCTTTTCAGAAGAACGAACTATAATTTTGACAGACGTCGGCAAACGAACTAGCCAAAGGGACATCATTGTTTTCTCCATTGAAAGCTTTAAAGTTATTGACGTTGTAAGAGTCATGAAGAATGAAATGCTCATAGAGATTAGAACTTGCTGGAAGATATGAGCACGTTGCGAGCCGATTTCAATTGGTATCTTCCTCGATAGACCTGGTAGTCTTTGCAGTAATCTTGTAAAAGGTTGAACGAAGCGATGGTGAACGACTAGGAGGTGAAAGAAAATCGGTAAAGTTATTTGCGGTGGAAGCATTTAAATATTTTTTTGAGTGTAAAGTGTGAAGTACAAACGTCGGGGTATAAAGAATTTTTTTCCATTTTTTGCTTACCACTACCATAAAAATCTGATATTGGGCAATAATCTGTGCAGAACGCGATGGAAACATATATAGGCACCTTCACAACAGCTTGTATATTTCGTAAAGTTGTTGATTGCTTGGAGATGGACTACGGACATTGTATATCGGCTTTGAGCTGGCGAATCGCCATCCCCTACGGCAGGTTGGCATAGCTTAGTGAACATATGCTGCCTGTTCTCTATCCGCTCACCCAGCGCTATTGTCCGCATAAAATGAATAGACTCTTTAACGGCTGTTCTCGACATGAAGAGACAACCAATGTTTTGGCACGAGTCATTGATTCAATCGGAAACGAAACCCTCAAGAAGACATCGACGATGAGCACAATTGAAACGCAACACTGATGTGTACTTTGAATTGTAATCTAAAAGAAGGCAATGAAAATGGCACAACGAAGATAAACGCATAAAGTTTACTCTAAATTAGTGAAATCGGAATCAATATTCGACCGATTAATGCGTCCGATATTTTAAATAAATTGAATAATATTCATCGGTTCATCGAACGTTGAGGTTTATTCGATGCACCGAATTTATTTGAGACGATATAACAAACAAAACAATTATCGTTGTTTTTATATCGTTTAGCGCTCAAGATAAAAGACAAACTAATCATTTACCAGCCAATGAAGCCATTCGGCAACCGATGGATTCTTCCGCGACAGATTGTCAGGATCTGAAAAAAAAAAAACTTCCCTCTATATCGACCTGCAAACCTGTGGTCAGTGATACTGAATCCTCCGATGGAAATGATTTTCAAAATAAATAAATAAACTCTTAAAAACGATGTTCTTAGTTGAAACTATGACTGCAAANTGGAAATGATTTTCAAAATAAATAAAAAAAACTCTTTAAAACGATGTTCTTAGTTGAAGCTATGACTGCAATTGTGAATCAGCGTTTTCCACCTTCCCGATCGCTGCTCCATCAATAAAGCGAATTTCTTTCGATCGACCGAATGACATGTTGTATGTTTCAAATTTCAAACTGAGCCGATTAGAGTTTCTAAGGTTTGCTAAATGAGCTCTAAAATTTTATGGCAAATGAAAAACTTTATGCCGTCTGAGAGGATTAAAGAAGACTTCATATGGCACAGCTGCGCCTCATAAATGCGTCATTGATCTAGCACAATACACCCCGTGATCCACATATAAATTATTATAGGTACAGATATTACCAAGCATGCCTTATATTTAACTAGATGCGATACAATCATTGTAAGTCGTTTATATACGTACATACAGATATCTCTTATATAGCATACCAATCATGACGAGAGTGAACGTCGATTCGGGATCTACAGTGAGTGTGACACGAGGTGCGAAACGCAAATTCCGGGGCGACATTGTCTGACCCGGTTGTACTTGAATGCCATCCCAGTTACACTGCAAATCCTTCGATTATTAGAATACAATTAAGTTGTTAGCATATCGCAGCACTGCAACAAAACTTTTGCACTTTAATAATCGCTGTTTGATTGCAATTTGCAACAACTGAACATAATATTTTCTTGTTGAGATATAGTTGAGTGACGAAGCAATGAGGTTTCCGATCGGCAAATACTCGCTCAGCTAATTGCAAGCGTTCTTTTATTTTGCAGCCCGTGCCGTCAGCCAAGAGGCTATTAAGTAACACAAATACAACAATCAACGGCTTGCCACATGATGAAATAGCAGCGGACATATCGTGCAACCGTCCCCTACCTACGCCAATTTCAAAAGTATCGTAACAGTTAAGAATTACAGCGCTTCTTTAATTTTCAGCCATTATTCGGCTAAAGATAATTATTTTTCAACATAAAATTCCGTAATACCTAAACGCTTATATCTACTATCTATGAGTAACACTATTATAGCTCATGTCAGTTTGTTGTTACCGCAATCGATGGCTGATGATTAAGGAGACGATCTCAACGAGATGATTTCACAACGTCTGAAAAATTGGTTTGTATCGATAAAAAGTCTTCTCCTTTCATTGAAAACCTAGTTGGTAAATAACGGTCGAATTACGCGGACAGCCATACAATGATGAAGTAGGTGAGGGAGGGAAGAGAGGGAGGGAAGAGGATGGTGATGGGGAGGGCAGGAAACAGTCAACAGGACATGTGAGCGAATGAACGATTGGTGGACATGATTAGTGACTAGACGACCTTTTTTTCATCTATGGCAGCGGTGACCTTCATGAAAAGTTTTAAAAAATTTCAGGAAAAGTAATATAAGTCGTCTCACATTTGGCCAATTCAGTGCAGAACTCTTTAAGGTAAGGAGAGCTATAGAATTGCCTTTCTTCTCAGCGGTTTAAACCTCCGTCCGAATAAATAAATGACAAGATGGAACAGTTTAAGGGAGGTGGAGTGGGATGAACTCTCTTGAAAATACCTACCATATGCATCGATAAAACCGTAAATGCGCCAAACAGCAACAGATAGACCTGTCTGCTTATAAGCGCTTTAGGCAAAATTAGGCTTTTGTTTTCTTGAAGCATTTCGATAATTACTTTCATCTACTCTACGAGTGAAAAGTGAGGTTATTCGGTGTGGCCATGCAGAACTTCGAAATGCCCTTAAGTATGATCCAACAATCAGCCTAAAGAACCGCTACTTTTCAGGAAGACTACGCGAATGCCTGTCGTTAAATCTCAAGGAAGACAGGAGGAACTGCATAAATAACAGCGAACAATCTACGTCAAGCACTGTCCATTCCATCACCTTTCAACTCTAATGAAGTAATAATTCACACGACTTGTGGTACATCTTCTCAGCAAGTACATAAACTCTACTCAAACATCAGATAACGAATTTTAACGCTCACATCCTGAAAAAAAGAACTTACATTGAGCACCTGCGCAGGTGGGTTCGGAATGATATTTGGGGTGATTTCATGTTCAGCAAATTTTGCTGCAAGATCAGCCGACATGTTAGTTGCGAGTGCAGTGTTTCAATAGCAGACTGGTGAGCGGAATAAGTAGTGGGATGTGATCCGCCCCGTTCGGCCAGCAACGACAGCTGATACACATCCTCCTGACGTCACGCTTCACCTCACGAACAATAACATCGGATACCAATGAAATAAAGCGTTTGCTTTTGTTGCAATGATGCGGCTATATGCAATAACAACGATGCTGCGGAATGCCTCTAAATTCTTTATGCCTTATGTACTATAATGGTGTTATCGGGTAGTAGCGGTCAGTAAATGTGTTCATTAGCCAATCTCTTTGCTGCGAAAACTTATATAGCTTATTTGTTCGTGATGAATAAAAGTGAAGAAAATCAATAGGAAATATTGCAATCCGTCGATCTATTACAAAGGGGACGGTGATTCCATCTAATCTCGGAGAATCGTTGCATTCTATTAAGGTACTATTGCCGCTGACCACAGAGTCACTGAATGTTGCTCAAAATCCATACAGCATCGTATGAAATCTCTTGCCAATATCAACGTTAGTTGCTCATGAAGTGTGAGCTTATTTTTCGATAAACTTACAGCTGCAATTCCTGAAATGAAATAATTACGGCAAAACAACCGCTTCAAACACCTTTCCCTATGCGTGTATTCTGCTCATTATAAACTGATTTTAGGCAGCAATGAGAAGGGCACTATTATCTTCCAGTAAGGTGATGTACAACTCAACTTTGTTGTTTCTAGGGTGATGGACAATAAAGAATAGCAATATTTTGGCGTGTTGATAAATTATTGCAAAACAATGATTCGAAGAGGGAATATTTCATTCATTAATAAAAACTCCGAAGACGTGCCGGAATGGAGCAAGTTACTCGTTTATTTGAGAGCCGAATAGATCGTGACTCCGCATTTTCCGCACTAAAGCTATCTGCTGCTATCTTATACCACAGGAAATCAATCTTGAGCACACAACGGACGGTGAGTGTGGCAGATTTAATATTGGATGGCAAACTGCACTATAACCACGGACAAGGTACGTCAACTATGTTGCAAGAATCCATAGCAGTAGCATACCAGCACCTCGACGAATAACTCTTCTTTTCAACTGCATCGATAATCCGAAACGGCAGTTTATAACCTTGCCGTCTGAGTACCCTCCTCCCACCCCTCAGCCAAGTGGTCCGGCAAATCGAACAGTACTTAGACTGCTTTATTCTGCCAATAATGAAATTGTCACAACAAATTTAAAGCATCTAGAATGCTGTTAGCGCTATGTTGATTCTCATGGAATACATGTCTTCTCGACGAAAAATGTCATCGATGCATGCAGCGATTGCAATGCGACGCAAACTGCTTTTGCCATTGAAAAATAAAACATTTCGTGCGTATTCTTCATCTGCCTTTTCAGCTTTTTCTCACATTCTTAATTGACTGCTTGCAGTTCCGTATTAAATTCCGTAGAATGAAACGAGTTCCAAGTCCACCTGCAAGTGCAGAATGGCCTCACTCTGCTTTAACTGTTGAAAACCACCGTCAGTGTGCGAACGCAGCAAAACGTTTTACCTCCCTATAAAGCAAAACTGTAAAGGTCAATTTTTTCCACGGCAGCTTTACTTCCAGCTAAAGGCGATTAGTGTCGATGATAATGACTAGACCCTGTCACTAGTAGTCAGCCATGACTGTCGGAAATGCCTTAATCGTTATCAGCAGTGTCAAACCGTTAGGTGCTCGAAGATTTGATGCCATAGCGGGTGTTATTGATGGTCATTATAGGTGTCCATTTCGAATGCACTTCCAAGGGCATTCAACCCACGAGAAAAGCAGCAAGCAAGCATAAATCACAATGAGCTCCAATTTATCTTGAAAATCTGATGAACAAAACTGTAGAATACTTCATCAAAGTAGAGCTAGACGCCAACGCATAACAAAATTGCAAACAATAATAAATTTATCAAAACATCTCTTAAAACGCGATTACTGCAGCCAACAGTTTCTTCAGAAGCATCTCCTTGGCTGTTGCTATCCACTGATCACTTAACCGATTTATGAACTAACAACCCATCACTGAAGGCCTAAGACAGGAAGTGAATGTCACTGAATTTACACCTCACTGACAATTAAAAAATTCATCAGCCCTTTTCCAAATTTCCGTATCAGTTATGACACCACGAGTATCGCCTAATGACTTGGAAAGTAAAATTTTTAAAGGGTGAGAGTTACCTCTAGGCGAAAGCCGCAAGAAACGACTTCCTGTATGAAAATTTACAGCATGAAGCGATCGACACAAAGCAGACGTTACATATAAGCGGTGAGTTTCGGTATACATGAACCGAATTGCTGCTCGGCCCAATTTAATAAAACCGGATGCACCAATGCTACGGATTGTAAATATCTTCTCGGAAGGTCTTTCCACAGTTACAGTAGAAAAAGTCAATGAAGATGGATTCATATAGCAGATGCAATAGAATATCTTGTATAAAGAATAGAATATCCGATAGTATCACTTAGGAATTACAATAGACTAATTTCACAGGTGAATCGAGACTGACAAAGCTATGAAACATGTAAGCAACATGTAGAAGTACAAAGCCTGCAGATTAACACGTATGAGACAAAATAAACAATAGTTCAGTGGACGGTTAGATAAGATGACCGAAGCTGCCACGAGATCAACCGACGACCGTCAACTCGAAAAAAAAATGGGTAAAGAAATAGGGAATCTCCCCAAAGACACTTCAGGAAGACATTTTGTGAAGCTCATCCAGAACCTCAGCACGCTCGCTAGCACAAAGGACACGCATCAATTGCGCGGCACGCTCGGCCAATTGTCTGTTGACGCGTTGTTGCAAACGCTCCATGAATTGTTGCACATCGCCAGGTGTCATCCGACTGAAGCTCGATTCCAACTCATCCACTATACCTGTGTCCGATGCTTTACTCTCCGGTGTGTAAACACTGCAAATAACTTCATCCAATTGAACCTATGAAGGGAGAAAACAACAATGGACTACACCACGCTGGAATGCAACAGAAAATAAAGAAATGCTGTTTCACAATTCAAAGCGGAATGCCTTTTGTTCGAATGAATTTTAGCAGTGAACTTTCGCATAAAACCTCTGGAATATCAACAAAAATGTTCGAGCGAGGGCACACATTAATACCTTCCGTCAGTTTGCAGAGACGGCGGGTCGATGCCATCGGCAGGTGATACAACAGCAGTAGCCGATGCTGAAGGTGTGCTGTCGTCGTTGGTACGTGAAATCGAGCATGGCATCCCGGAAAGATCATCGGTATCAAATAAGAACATTTTGAATCGACGACCAATTTCTGAGGAATCTTCACCCTCTCCATAAGGTGAGTATGATGGACTGTTCACTGGAATCGCATTCGCCGTTGCCGTCGCACTGATGCCACCAACGTGTCCATTTCCAAATAACATTCGTTCATCCTTTAATTTTAATATCCTTGCTGGGCAAAAGGCAATGGAAAATACACCATGGCCGATCAAAAGCAGTGATATCTCTATTAACTAACTGCCATTTCGCATATTTAACGACAGAGAACGAATGCGCATAAGAAATGAGTGGNNNACAGAGAACGAATGCGCATAAGAAATGAGTGGAAGGGCGCGTCATACAAGTTGATAAAATGCGCACATTTGTATTCCACTCACCTGAGCACTCATTTCCTTTAGCTCCTCACAAATAACAAATTACGTCGAGTGATGCATTCATACTTTAACTGCTCCCAGCACTCATCTATTAGTCTTTTGCAAAAAGATTCATCTTTCGATTAACGCACACGCACCATCTGAAACGTATGCAAATTTCCCGATACTTTTAAATGCCAATATACGTTTTGGAAGCTGATGGACCACTGTCAAACTTCACAGCCCAACTAGAGTGATACCAGTGCTAAAACCAACTCACACACGAGCAGATAGATACCTATACGCAAATATCTACGCAGGACCACAACGTTAACAAAATGCCACAATGTCAGTATAAATGTGCACAAAAATATATTCAGTGGTCACCTATCCAACGTCTAAAACACATTAACTATTAGTGGGCGCATGATTCAATAGATGGAAAGCGTCAAAAGCGAATGCGAATCTAAATGGCTTTAAAGGTAGTGATCGTTTCCTTCCTCAGTGCATCTACTTGAGGGAACGATCAATGAGAAGACTTTGAGAGATGTCGAAGTTGAAGAGGACCTTCGAACTGAGGAGGACACGAAAACACCTTCGCAGCTTGGGAACACTTCGGGTCGAATTTGTCGGCTCATTGTATACGCAGCTTGTTGACTGTATGCTTGTCACGAATTATTTTGAATAGTTCCTTCTCAAGGTCAAAAGCTCTCAGTACCTTGCTCAGCTCAGTCTGCGGGAGAAGGAAAGGAAGGACGACGATCCTAAATACTTGTCTCGAAAAGTGCATTCAAATAAGCAAACTAAACATTTTAACAGCTATTTCTGAGTGAAAATTGAGTTCAACAAATATGTAAATGCAGCAGAGTTTGGGCAAGGAAGTCAGAATGCTGTAAAACTGACAGCATTGTTGTGCACATCAAAGAGACTTGATTCGGCACCACACTGACTCGCCGCTTCGCCAATTATTTCACAATCGTCGTCCGAATCGATCAGGTCATCTTCATCTGAAATTCGCCTTCATGATGCGACTGCTCACCCATCTGATCGGGAAACGAACGTTTTCGTATTTGCGATGAACAGCAGTGTGGCATTCTAGAATACTACACAGCAACATCAATTGCCTTATATCCGCTACTGGAATATTGTAAAATTGCATATTGAAGATTAGGCTATGCTTGCAAAGAACTTCGACACTTGGCTGACAGCGAATGACGATAAAAGTTTGTCACTTTTATGCGCTCAAATATTTTTTGATGTTCAGGTCACGGGAACAATTTTCTCGTGGTTATGCGCCATGAAAAAAAAAAAAAAACCTTCCAAGCCTGCGGCAAATCAAGTCAAAAACGTACTATTCTGAGCGAATTTGCCTGCTCTTTGAAGGAACCACGTGGCGGCTGGCATGCTTCCTTTCCAGTTCTCCTCTAGCTTTGTCTCTTCTATGATATTCCACACTTCGCGCATCAAGTCATCCTTCGTTACAAATGTTTCGAAGACACGGATCAGCTTATTGCGCTTCTTGCGGTAAATGAATTTCGCACGAACGATTCGTTGCTTCTGGCGAGCCGCCTCGGCGAGTTTGCGGGTTATTTCTGATGCGATTCGAGGGTCAAAGCGCAGAACTGGAGGCACCAAAGAAGCGATATCAAGTGCAGAGATCGCTTCGGGGTAAGACGGCGTGATACCCAAACTTTGAATGCAACTCTTCCGATAGGCACTTTGTAGGAGACCTCTTCTTTCACTGCTAAACACTTCGCGGTAGGTAGCTCGAACCACCTCTGCAAAGATATTTCCCAATACAGTCAAAATTAAAACTGCTTATTCGGATGGAACGAGCGTCAGACGCTCTCGAGTTTGCACTCAAAAATGCCATCTGATTGGCCAATGATGGCATTGGCATCGTGTCAACATGTCTACTGCATAACGAACTGTTTAATATTTCAAAAACTTCATGTCAATTGTTTAGTGATTTATTTGTAGTTGTAAATGTTACAATAACAATAATTAATAAAATGTAGCTGTTAACAACACACATAGTTTTTCGATGCCCTTGACATATGACCATAGTCAACGGTTGCAGAGTTCGGTGGTGACAGTTCAGAATCTCATCTGTCATGGCACAGACCTATTGTGAACAGTTTGAAGAACAGCCTCAGACGACTTACCGGGCATTTCGCCGACTTGCGGTTCCCAGTGTGGAGGTTTCGGGCGTTTCGCCGAGTCAATTTTAGGGTGGTCGCCGCTATTTGATCGTTTCATTACAGCGTGGCTGCCTCCTATAAAATTTTGTGTTTGCTGGTTTTGTTTACTGCATTGCCTGATAANGCGGTTCCCAGTGTGGAGGTTTCGGGCGTTTCGCCGAGTCAATTTTAGGGTGGTCGCCGCTATTTGATCGTTTCATTACAGCGTGGCTGCCTCCTATAAAATTTTGTGTTTGCTGGTTTTGTTTACTGCATTGTCTGATAACAAACAGGTATGCATTCGAATGTGCAGCCGCAACCATATAGAACATACGAACCATCGCAGACTCGACCTCGGGAACATAATGCACGAATCGCCCACCCTTGTGTTTGCGCTGCTTCAATTACGAGATAAACTGTTCAAAGTGTTCATCAAACAGGATGCATCAGTGTTCTCTCGATTTACTATCGACACAATAAATGCAAGTGAAACGGTTCCTCAATGATTAATACTGCAAAGATTGCTCTGCGAAGATAAGTGCACATTACTGCTGAAAAACGTGCCAGAGGAGCTATTACGATGTACACTTAGCAATCCCTCTGTGATGGCAAAAAGTAGTGTAAACTGCTTGAAAGTGGCAGTAATGCAGCCAGTTAAATGATGAAGCTCATAGAGACCAAAGAACATTTGACCATTTAGAGCATTTTTGCAACTTGAAAACGTCTGAACTGATGAACGATGAGACCGTCGGACATATATCACTAGAAGAAATGTGCACCACTAAGCAACTTAAAACGAAACCATCAACTCAGCCCATACCTTCCCTTTCAGCACACCAAAAAAGTGTGATGTCATCGAGTGTTGTGTGTCTTTTGCCCCGACGTGACATTTCGTCGACGAACAAAAAGCGATTAATATCAAAGAAAAGGGAAAAGCAATAATATAGATCCTGAATGCAACCCATTTACTGCTCCAATAAATCAACGCAATGATTCCAAGAAGAAAGGGTATTGACACATAATTCGTTAGGTGTCTCCACTGCTGTCTCATTGTTTCATTCAAAATACGCGTGGAGAGAAAGAGATATTTTTACATCGTTACGGTTGTCTCTTCAATTGTCATTTCAATGGATTCTGACAATCGGAAATGCTCGCTCGATTTTTTTGCAAACATTAAAAATGCTCTTTAGAAGTGGAAATGCAATTCGCGGCAATGCCGTCCATCGAATTCACTCACGAGATTCTTCCTTACCATAATGAACACATTGCATTAATTACTGTTATTTTCTATAGAAAACACTACTACTCTTCGAACATTTCATTTCAAATAAAACCAATCAACGCGTTTGTAAAATCGGTTTTTCGTTCAGAAACAGAAAATACCGTCGACAGCAAAAACATTTTAACATTCACGTAATAAGATGGGGTACTAAGGATCTAAATTGTGAACACTGGAAAAAGGCTCACATACTCAGAGGAATTACCTCAGTTGCACAGGTGCTATCCATATAGCAAACTTTGGTCGGTGTTCGGCAAAATATTTCTTCATTTTCAGAGCTTGTACTTTTATACGTAACAGCTTATTATTTATGTCTTTAAATAAGCCGAAATAAAACATCGATGACAAAATGAAGAACGAATTCCAAGGATAAGCATTTGCATGTTATCGCTACGATCGATCACAATGACAGAACAAACGAGATAAAGCGGTCTTTCACGACTTGTATGAACACCGCATTGAATGCTGCCGAATCGGTTATCAAAAATATTTCCACCAACGAACTCGGAATCGAACCAAATGCAAAGGGTCGGTCCATTGCACCAGTGTGGAAAAGCGCACGCTCTGCAAACGACCGAGTCAACAACCGCAGTGGTGTGTATGCGGTGCACACCAGGCAAGGCTGTTGCTCTGCCACCACGCTATTTCTCCCACCAATGGTTTCTCGAGCGCCCCGCTACACCTTTGTGCATCTCATGGCGGCCACCATCTGTGCGATTATCGTCAACCCTCTCTGCGTCTGCTGCACGACATCTATCGAGTCGGTTGGGAATCGATGGGGTAGCACACCCACCGCTCCTCTTATTCGCACCAATGAAATGTCTGCCCAACGAACGTCCACCGGCACTGAGTCGCCCAATCAAAGCGAAAGCAGGGATTGGCGGCGTGCGTTTCGATGGCAATGGAGTTTTAGTTGTGCGCATGGCAGCATCGATGCTTGCTGAGGGATAATGTTGGTGCAACGATGCTTTAAATAATATCAGAGTGCAATCAATTAGTACTAAAGATGACCTGAGAAAGTGAGCATGCTCCAAAGAATATCACTTCACCTGCAGGGAGCAAACATTTCTTCCTTGTCTCTTCAAAACTTACTATATTAATCTTGCTATATTAGTGAGTGTTGTCTTGAAGAGAAGGGGATGTGAATGTATGTGAGCGTCTAAAATCTGCATCGTTTCCGTGTGAAGCTACTTTGCTCAGAAATTTCTCGTTGAAGACTCCAAATACAAATTTATGAGTCCACTGGCTAAGTGAACTATGCAACATCTTTGCAGTCGATCATTTCTGATGCATTCAGAATATTTTTACTGTGGAGCACGAAATATGCTATGTTTAGTCCGTGAAGACTGTTATTATCGAAGAGCAGTGTCTCCCGTGGAAACGAAGAGACGTTGAAAGCGACAGATCGCTTTCACATATCGCTCGCATAGACCGAAAGAATCTCTGTCGACGGTCCCAACAAGTTGTTTTCGCTGAATCACTTCAATGAAGCTATGTAGCATCCTATCGGCAGAGTGCAATCTTTGCAACGATATTTCATCGGGATTATGCAAATTATTGCGATATGATTCAATGATGATGAAATTGTCACTTCACAAGCAGTATTTCACCTAAATTGGTTTAATATTATATAGTGGCTAGTATAATAAGCACTTATATAATCTTAGAGGAATCACATACGGATGAAACAGCATGGTGCTTTTCGGAGAAGATCCAATGGAGTACAGTATGTGGATCACTTCTCTGAGTGTATATCCACTCTGAGATGTGATCGATGTGAAAGGAACGCATGCAGCAGCTTGTATATCGATCTCTTGAATACTACGACTCGAAATTTAACAGTAATAAATTTTGCGTTGTTTGTGAGCGGCCGATTCCCTCGCTGAATCACTCCTACCTGCGCAATGTTTCAATTGCATTTTCTTCAACATTTTTGGTGAAGACTCATCGATTAATAATAATTGAACGGAGTGTTGTTGTTTGAATAGTCATTTGCCTATGAGAATTGAATAGCGACACATTTGAGAGCGATTGCTTAAGAAGGCATTAGCACAGAACGGATTCATTCTTAGGTAATGACGTTGAGAGAAGGAAATGAAAGTGTTTGATGTCATATTCATCGCTCAGATTGATATTTTATGTGCTTTATCGTTGAGGCATTTTATCTCTCTTCTTTGAATGTCAGCTGAATTCGAAAGCACCTCTCAGTGATTTCTTGCGAGCTTAAAATTAAGAACAATTATCTCGAAAAGAATCAAACAAACCTGAGGTTATTCTTTTTCAATAGGGCCAATCAAGCTAATCTGTTTTCTCGAGTTAACCACTAACAAAATATTTCTAGCTTCTTCATCCACATCATTTTGTAGAGCTTGATGTCCACGATGATAATAACGTTGGCACAATTCCAGCATTGGCGAATCGTCCCCATTGTTGTTAGTGTTGTTGGTTGTGGTCAACTGGTTGGTTGTTGGTTGTGGTTTGGTTTATACCAATCAGTGGGTGGGTGTGTGTGATACGGCCATACCAAGGTTAATGTGATCTCGCTATACCGATTGTGTTGAAATGAAGTGAAGTATTGGTGTTATTCGCCTGAAACATTTCGAATGCGTTTTTGCCTATATTTTTGGCTTTTCAGTAAATTTGTTTTGTCGACTCACTCTTGTATAGTGGTGGATGGCTTTCTATGGTTTTACTCTCTAGTGAGTCATCAATTTGTGATTACGAGTGTCGTTACTTTGGAGTTTGGTCTTTGATCTTTGAATTTTGGTCGTAGTTTCGTCTTACTTGAAGCAACACTGGATTGGCTGGGAATACGCAAAGGGAACCGTTGTATGCTTTCTATTTAGATGTAGAAGGTAACGAGCAATGGATGACCGTTTGATTTATTGGTCGTTTGTGAAGAGGGTGTTGGAGCAGGGAGGGGTGAGGTGACAGAGAGGACAGGGATTTCTGTGAAACAGTGCTTGGGTGGACATTACGGCATTGCATATGTTTGTACCCTACGTTTACGAAATCCTTCAGCGCTCCCTATGGTTGCATTCCCTCTTTTTGTTTCTCTCCTCGTTTCCATCTCATCGCCTCGTTATGAACGATTGATAAGTGATAGTTTGCTGATATCAACACCACACAGAGATGATCTTTGTTTGCATATGACTGCTGTGGCAATGTCAGACCCCAGTAACACATTATTGAATAGTGGTGCTTCTAATCGGCGCTTCTGTCGCAGGTATTTTTGGCAGTCGGGCAGTGTTCCACCTACTTCCTTCCCATCCACCAGCCACCATCACTTTGGATTTCACATCCCTAACTTCTTTGTTCTTAGCAGATTCATATTTTGTTGTACAACTCGTGATGTTATAAGGAATATGTGTGGTGCATTTTTACCAGCTAGGACTTTGAGTTAAGCATAAAGCGTAGCGTAAAATTCGAGCCTGACCAGAGATGAAACCGGTTTTAACTGTGGTCATTCAGCAGACTGCTGAAAAACCCATCCGAACGAGGCTTTAAGGTGACTTTCTTTGCTATCCTGTCCCTCGCTTTTTAATAATGAGTCTCACTATCCCGAAAGAGACCTGGCGCAAGCCTGACATAAACTGCTGAAGTGACTGTATAGTCGGACCAGCATCATTCCAATAATGTCACTGATGAAGTTGAAGCAGAGGTTTTATGGCCCGCAAAAGTCCGCTGAAGACAAGTGTTGCTTCCTGGAGTGTTTTCTTCGAAGACATTTTTTTCCTATCCATCCGGAATGATGAAAGTTAGTTGCAGTTCCTGACCCATTTCCTGAAGTACCTCGTTCATCAGCTATTCTCTTCTAGCATTCTTCTTGAATTCGAAAAACCGCTTGTGGTTTCATCGCCATTTCTTATGACTTCATGACCACTTCTCAGAAATGGAATCTCGCTCACGACACTGTTATTAGGCAAAGTCGGATATGAACTCGATGTCGGTTTTGGTCATGGTGCAAACTAGGTTTGAGGTGCGATTATACGGAGATGGATCACATACAATGGCAGTTTTTGCCGGGGTTTAATGCAATCAAGAACTATGGAAAAGGTGTGGGGAGGGGGGAGAGGGATGTGGAGGGGGGAGGCTTGCAAGCCGGATTTAATGCATCTCTATGTAGCAGTCGGTTCAAATCAGTCCCTGTCGACATTAGGATCGGGATTAGACGTAGAGTGGACTCTGTATATTAGGCAACGGCGCAAATATACGACGTGGTATCTTGTACTTCTTGTAGGTTTTATAGGAACGGGTGTCCAGTAACTGATGTCATCAGATGAAAGCTCATCAGCAGCCAATTCGAGCGGCGATGAGGGGGCTCCCGAATCGCCGACTGGGAATGAGGATGCTCCTCAATCGCCAGCGGGCAGTGAGGGATCTCCTGTCGATTCGCCAATGCAGACAACCTCTTCTGAGGAGGACCATAGCGAAGATGCGCACAGCGATGTGAATGAGCCGCCAAAAGCGGCCAAGAGCTCAGATACAGCAGGTTGGTTAGGCACAGTTTCTCAGCCTTTTATCAATCAAAGAGTGGAAAGCTGTGTGATGAGCGGTATAGGAATTTATGAATTGAAAGAATACCTATCTTCAGCGTTGGAAAAATTTTAATGTAGTAGGGAGGTTCAGTTTTCAAACTAAACGAAGGAAACTTGCTACGTTTGCAGTTGTGTGAAGGAAGAAGCTGTAAATTTTGTATTTGTTCTTAGGAGAGGAGTTAAGAAGTGAAATGTTATAATGACTCTTCCCCACACCTCTTATGGAATTTTCAATGCTCTAGTTGGTTCTTTAAAGCTAGTAGAGTGTTGCAAACTTGTCAGATGAAACAAAATAATGCCACTGAGCGTTTTTTTTTTTTTTTTTTTGCACTCGCAGAGGTGACAGTTACACAGAGATGAAACGAACGCCTGAGATTCTCAATGAGTGCGTCAAATAGTCCTCGGAGCATAACTGTCATATGTGTAATCGTTCAGAGGATTCTGATGACTCGGAGCGTGAGGATAAATCAGATGAAAACAGGAAGTCGGAGCAGTCAAAGAAGGGGGAGTCAAGCGATGAAGGGCCAACAGCAGATCGAAGTGGTATGTTTAGTCGTTACTTCTAACATGAGCTTGTTTCATAGAATTAGCTATGAAGTTATTATTCGTGTATTAAATTTCATATGTAGAAGCTAGACGTTTTTCTGAGAATCTCAGTCTTCTTATGCCACAGTCACAGCTCACGATATTTTGATGGAAAAAAGAGGCAAGTGAAAGATCTTTGCAGTGAGGTATGAAGCAAACGTCAGAGGACAACAGAGAGATGAGCAATGCTGTAACAGACGAAGAACTAAGAAGGCTAGGCTGGGTAGAAACAGTCTACACCTCAGTGGCTGGTAGTACCATGTATGGTCGGTTTATTCAGGAAGCTGATGAAAAGAGTGGCAGAGGGATGTGATAAGAACTGTTGATAGGATTGTAGCTCACGTAGCTCATCACTTGATCACTTGATTGACCGGACTGTCGAACGTCGATGACGCTGCCGGTCACAATGCGCTTCCATTAGGGTACTGAGGCCCGTGGTTTTGCATTGTTGTAGCCAAAAAGTGACGCCACCCCGCTGGCCAGGCGAGCAGGCCACATGTAGCTCATATGAGAGAGAAATCCTTCTCGTGCAAAAAAGTACTGGTGAAGCGGCGCCTCGAAGTTTTTGGAGAATTTTTTCTTCGAGAACCGGGAAGAAGCATGTTTGTGAGTCACCTCGGAAAATTTTTCCAGAATTCTGCGTTCGATCTAATCAAACAATTTTGGCGGCATATTCGGTAAAGAATCGTAAAATTCTAGGGTCAGTATGTTGTATTAGAATGATGGGTAAGGGCCCTATCATGGCTGGCTGAAAGTTGTCTAGGTGCATGTCTTGCTCAATTTATCACCTCCTAATCTGCTTACCGGTTGATTTCTCTTCTGTTTACCATGCCTGCTGCTCTAGAGAAAAATGGAAAGTCTTTAGTTGTAATCTCTGATCGGTCTTCGTTTCTTACCACCAAGTGGTATATGTTTATATGAAGAACAAGTGGAAGCAGCTGCTTTACAGCCCATTTTACGCTCGGTGGTTCGGACGCTGATAGCAGCAGGTCGCCTCCATCGGAACGTCAGCCAGAACCGTCCTCAGAGAAGAAACGTGTCGTTTTGTCTTCTGATGAAGAATCGGAAGATGAATCAAAGGATTTACAGGGTGGCAAGGAAGAAGCAGGAGGACTGGGAGATATTGACCTCAGCGAGAGTAGCGACGAAGACAATAATAAGGTTCGCTTTTCTTAATCATTTTTTCGAGTCCATGGACAAATGAAAATTGGACCGATATTCTCGTGCTATAAGTCTTGAGCTAGTGGCTTTCGTTTCTCGCCCACGAAGGTCGCTACAGAAGATACAGAAGTGCAAAGGTGCAGGTAAAAGATATATAGCAGCTGTTTTTTTATAATAGCTAATGACTGCATTCTTGAGGAATTGGCGTGGGTACGAACTTTTCACACGAGTATATTGCTGTAACGTCCCAGGATGAAACGATAGTGCTCGATCAGAACAGAGTAGATGAGGATCGGATGAGAAAGTAGGAGAGGGGAATGAGATTGGGTTGAAACCATTTACGTTATTCAGCGTAAACAAAGAATGAAAAGTCTATTTCTTTGTGGAATTCCTCACTTCCTTTCCAAAATCCTCGAAGTGCACTCAAAGAATACTTGTTTTTTGTTGGAAGTACTCAACTTACTTACACGTCTATCTCCTTGGTTGTAATTCTTAACGGAATGTATGTGTTGGTGAGAGTTATGATTGATGCAGTCTGATGTGTTGAAGTGGATAGAAACACTGTTGTACTGCTGGTGTTATTTATAAAGTAATATATGATCGTAAAACAGCTTTCGTAGTTGGACGGTCAAATCTTTTCCAAGTGACTACAGCTGAATGGACCTTGCTTTGAGCAATAGTTTTGTTAAGGACCTCACGGAAGAAGATATTGTTGGTCCACGTCTTTATCCGGATCCGGAGGCAATGGAGGAGGAGGACGATCGTCCAGAGCCAACGATTGTCGAAGTGAACACGGCGAGGATATGTCCAAATTTCAAAGACGAGGGACTGTATTTCGTGAAATTTCCAAATTTCCTCAGTATCGAGCCGAGGCCATTTGACCACGAACACTATGAGGATGAGTTCGATGAAGATGAGCAAATGGACGAAGAAGGCAGAGCGAGACTCAAACTTCGTGTTAGTAATACAGTGCTGCTTTTTCTTTTCGATATTCGAGTAAAGATGCTATTCATAAGTAAATTATGTGGCTTATTAATGTTCTTTTTAGTTAAACGTATAAAAGAACTGATATAATGGAGAAAATGGAGGAGATTCTGCACGGGTTCTTCATAGTTTTAAAGTTGTCAGTCTTATAAAAGATATAACGTTTTATTTGCTTCATTTCATTAGAAATAAATAATTATTTTCGTTCAAAATTTGCGTTATTGTGGATTATTGTGAAGTTCTCTTCTAATACCGCTGATTATGGCAGTCCATCGCTTTCATATAACCAAGCAGAAATTCTTACAGCTGTTGTAGGAAAGATCATATGAGGCAAAGGAATTTGTGGTAGTCAAAGGTGAACGTGGAGCCATTCTTCCAATTACTGAGGCCTTTTAGTGTGGATTGTTGCCACTTTCCACAAACATCCGAAACAATGTCACGAGATATCGTAGTTGGTTTTTATGCTTCGAAAGCGATTCATGCAAGATGTGTTTCACTTGTTTTGTGTGTCGTATCTTTTCTTTATCCGAATATTACTTAATTTGGAATGAGGATTGTACGAAACACAGTTAAATGCATTTCAGGTGGAAAACACTATTCGTTGGCGATATGCATTCGACGATAAAGGCAATATTGTGAAATTGAGCAATTCGAAGATCGTGCGATGGTCTGATGGAACGTTAGTGCCTTCAATTGAGTCGACTAATGAATAACATTTGCATTCGACAGACACTTAAGAGCGGCTATGAGGGAGACAGTAGTCGGGCCGTTGCCATTCAAAAATTAACGAAAATTTGATTCTTATCCTCCGTTCTCTGACTGCTTCTCTAGTGACCAGTTTCGGCTGATTGGTTGTTTAGTTCCGAATGCAGCGGAACGATGCGGAAGTTGCAAATTACTTGTTGATTGAGTGGCTCTCTTCCGATTGTTTAATGCGATGTGAATCCTGCTATTAACCACAACTAGAAAGGTTTATTTTCTGATGAAAGCATGAAACTGTGACGTAGTTGAAATCTAAGTTTTCTCTCAGTTCTTTTCTTTAAGCAGAGGTTGCGTCTTCTCAGTGCTGATCATCCAGCTTGGTTCGAATATTTTACAGAGGTGAAAGGATGTATGGCATATACTTTCTAAAGAATTTCTGAGAGATGTCTGCCACCAATGCTCAAAATTAGAGAGAGGATTTTGAAGACTTATTTAATAGTTCCTTTACATCGCTAAATTGGTTCAGAATGTCGTTGTTCTTGGGCAGTGAAGCGTTCGATGTCCAAGTGCAGCCGATGCAGCATGACAATCACTTGTTCATGCGACAAGGAGCTGGACTACAAGGGCATGCCGTTTTCAAGTGAGGATTTCTTTTTGGCTGTTTGGCGCTACATATCGTTTTTGCTCTTACCATCTCCTCATTTGAGTGTTTTGGCTTTGTTTAGAGAACCCTTAGTCGACTGTGATCACAGCTTACCGTGGCCTTCGGACCGTTTCGCTACTGACCTATTCTGCTGAAAATTTCAAATCGCCATAGGCTAAATGCATTCGCTTGTATTAGAAATCGGTTAAACCAGAAATAGCTGTTTTTTTTTTTAAGAAACAGATTTGTAGGTACATTTGCAGCAGAGTAGTTAAATGTTTTCGAGAATTGATATATGCATTCATCTGACTGCAAATTGTGTCAACAACCAAAAAATGAAGAGGGTACTAGCGGGGATGGGGCATCAGCTGTTAATAAATGCACCCATCTGCTAGTGAGGTGTAACATACGCCGTCTTTTTTCTCTTTTATTTATCCTTCGTGCATTTGCGCTATTTTCAAGGGAAAAGTTGACATTCCGTCCTATCTCAACAGACTCTATAACGCATCGCAAGGTAACGCTATCGATGGCCGACCGTTCGAATAAGTCTCAGAAAGTGAAGGTGCTGAACGCGGTCGGTGTGGATCCTGAATCGCAAAAGGCGGTTTGTTATTTTCCTGAATTTAGATTTGCATTGATGATTCTTCTCATATTAAGCTTGTATAAAATTGCATGAAGGGTTGCTTGCTCACGCTAAAGTAATATTCATAAGATCACAGAGGTAGCTCGTACACGAAAGCTTCCATGCTGTTCCCTCGAAGGTCATTGCTTGCACAGTTAAGGCGATGTTGTGTCGTCGGCCTATCCGAACGCTAATAAGAGAGTGGTTAATGATACATGTGGTCTTTTATAGGTGACTGTGGTTAAAACATCTGGGACTGCCCTTACATCGATTTTATTTGCTTCTCTAGGCGGGAACTATTTTCAGGAATTGGTCCGCAGAGAGGAGGAGAGACTTCGTGCGCAAAACAGACGCGAGGCACAAATGCGTCGCAACAAGGCGCGACCGTCAGTGCGAACCGGTCTTTCTGCGAACTTCCTCGAGGAGCGGGAGGATGATTCTGGTTATTTTTTATTCTTGAAAGTGGAGTGTGAATATCTTCGGCATTATTTATGGCATTTGCGAAATGAAGCGTAAAACTGTACCGAAAGCTATAAAAGCATAACTTTTATGCTTATCTGATCGTCATTCATGTGGCTCTAACAGCTCAGTAATAATTTTAAATAGGCATCAAATCAGCTAAGAATAGTCAACAGAAAGCCGCGGGAAATGAATTTGCAGAATAACGCTTGTATGTGCTATACAATATATCCGAAATCGAAAGCGGCTGTTGTTTGAGATGGCGTTTGAAAATATTCTACCGAAGGACTTCTTTCGTGTTTTTGTTGAGGGGTTCGTACTTGATCGTATTAAGCTGAAGTTGTGTTTGGGGGGTGAGGAAGATTTACAAGTGTGATATATGAATTGATGTGCATGGCTATAAGGAAAGTATGCAAATTGCAGATGAATCTATATCGGCCATAAAGAAACACTACAAGAGCCGCTATGACGATCGGCCGCTTATTGGGCATTCGGATTCGGAGGATTCTGACTCGAAAAGGCTTCATGACGCTAAAAAAGACAGCGACGAAAGTGACAGTGATCAGGTAAAACAACATATTTTGTGCAGCCTTTTTCAGATAAAAGAAAAAGGTGACGGAGAGTTGTTGTGTTGAAGAATCTCCTGTGTTCAAGAGGAGACTTATGGCTCTCCGAGACTACTCATTTAAATGCGCCATCAACTCAGAGCAGCGTTCCCGTGGTGTTTTTTTACGGGCGGATGTTGATTAGCTTGTTTGGATGTTGCATTCGCCGTTGTGATGTTGATTACGTTTGTGGTGACGCAGATTTCAATACCGCATTGTTGAACTCATTGAACTGCAGGAGCTAAAGAAGCAGAAGAAGAAGAAGGTCATCATTGAGGACGATGACGAAGAATGATCTCAGCTCGCCCGCTGCGGAAAGGGTTCAGCATCTGTTCTTTTCTTTGTTCTATGAAATATTTTTGATGTTGCATTCGTTCTCTGTACTTGTGAAATGTTGTCGTTGGTATTATTGGGATGAAAGCAGATATATTTATATTGGGTTTATAGCCAAGTTTACGAATTGGATTTGAGTGCTCTTTGAAAACTGAGGAAGTCAGTGAAGGAAAAGGGGAGGAGGTAGGGAAGGGAGGGACGAAAACAATAGTCGGAAGATGATCTGCCATCTCTCCTTCGTTCGAAACAGAAAAAGGGATGGGTCCTTTGCGAAGTGTGTTGACAGCGCTAATTGTTGGCTATTTTTGTTTTTGGTCTATATCTTTATGATGCGTATTTTATTGTCCTTCGTTGTTGAACTCGGCATAAATGCGTCTTTATTCCTCGATTCACGTTATATATGTCATCGTATCGTTCATCAAAATGCGAGCACTCATTTTCTGCTGAAAGGAGTGGACAATAGGACAATTTGGATTGGGAGTGAAGGACAATGCTTATCCATCATTAATCAAAGTGTGGTATACTTTGAGGATTTGGCAGTCTCACCTCTCAACTTTTATCAGAATTGATCGCGGACGTGAGGGCGCACTTTCACTTGGTGTTCCGTGATCTTCTTATTCAAGGGCGCACTTTCACTTGGTGTTCCGTGATCTTCTTATTCAAGTACTAAATAAGATGAGGTTCTGATCGTTTTGGGACGGTGTGATCTCATCGGAGGTTGCTGCATTTCAATGACCACACACAACGTCATTCTTCATCGCAAAGCAAATGCCTTTGATTGTGAAAAGCCGCTGATTCGGTAGAGACACGTGCTGTCGAGTAATGTTGCACGGTCATTCTGGGGTCTGTCATGTCCAGTTAGGCCTCCAGTGCTAAATTTGCGTTTAATAGGAATACTTAATTTCGAGGTGCTTGGACAGTTGCTGAGCGGTCGCGTTTCCTTTCGCTCAGCTCGACGCGGCGAAGGACAATGGCACAGCCGTCAAATATGGCGGTCACCTGCGAATATGTCGAATAAGCAGGCGCGAACCACCAGGCGGCGGAATTCATCAGGGTGTGACTTGGGTTGACGGTAACACGCTGACAATTAAAAAATGGTCACATTACCCAATGACGGTTTCGCATCACGGGGAGTATGATCGGCCGAAAAAGATCGCAGCCCCTACTACATTGCAAGTACTTCGTGGAAGAAGAAAGGCTAGGAGAAGGAAACTCTGAATAACTGAAACCTATGTCGCCAGGAGGCTGACAATCAGGCGATGTGCTACCGGCCACAGCAATATGGGAGGGAAGAACGAGGCAGACTGCCAACAAGATGGAAAGATCCGTTGCGACGTCTACATGGCGTTGCTTGGATGCGGTGAGTTCAGGATCGGGAAAGATGGGAAAATTGTCAGATGCGTCGATGGAGAGAACGACGAAATCGATTAGATCACAGCTGTTCAACGTGTTCGACGTATTTAATAGATAGATTCGACATTTAATTCGCAAACAAAGTTTTTCGCAAGATATAAAACTTTTCCATTGTCATAACTGAGTAAGAACTCAATCATCCGTTCTCAGATCAAAACTCATCATCCCTTCTAAACGCTTTTTGGCTCTTACCTGCGTTTTCGGGTTGATATGCACCGATTCTATGGGAGCCCCAACGTTGGTGAAGTTGTCCTAGTTGAGTTCTACATGGATTGCTCGATGACACATATTGGGCGATTGCCAATTTCTTGTTGAAGTCATTTCTCACATTATGCTGGTTCGGCTATCCTATTTTTTGCAGCCCTTAGAGTGGTTTATACCAATCAGTTTGTATGAATAGGTTGAATATCTTCAGTGTCGAATATCGCGTGCTTCAATTTGATTGTGCATAACGTTGTTGTGACTTCGTTTTCAGAGATGCATCGGTTTGCCCCTCTCTATACATAAAATGAGCATCACCTCAAACTCGACAAGAAATGTTGCATCGCGAACAATTTTCTGCAGTGTTTTACGAGTCCAAACTCTTCTTTCAACCAACATTGTTATTGCCCTCACTTCTGCATCTCAAACACCTATGCCGTTTCGATCTCCACACGATTGCTGCATTTCTTATATATCGCACTTTGAGGTGTCTCATGTCTGCTTGACTGGATATTTGCCGTTTATCCATGTTGTTGTTTTGGTCCTCTCTTCCGTCATCTCGTGGAGCCTGTTTGTTCTCGCATTTATGCTTATTAATTGCAATTTTTAGTGACATCCAGTTGGTGGTACCTACAGCTTTTCAGTAGTGTTAAATGTCCTAAGCGGTGTATGAGGACCGGAAACCGGATTTTGTGATTTCATCCGAAACATTTTGTGTTAAACAACTAACCGCTAGAGAAATGTTGGTTTTCATTCGTTGGACAATTTTCCGACATTCGTTGGAATCTGATTTCATTGAGATGGAAGTGACCCATTAGTCCACGCACATTTCCATATCTTGCTGACATCGTGTTTGATGCGTATCCTCCTTCGACTCCTTACCACACCTTTCCAATGCACCATCAACCTGAGTAGGCTTGTCCTAACGCCAGGTACGGAAAATCGCCTTCGTTCCATGAGTGAAATCAAAGTTGTGCCGGTTGGAGCGGAGTGCAGTGACGCGTCAGGAAAGCAGTGGATACGAGATTAGACGACTACAACTTTGCTTTCACAGAACGTATAACAGGGAAAGGTATTTCCACGAACACCATTCTCTTAACCACCTAACGATTGCTGGTTTGTGCGTCCGAGAGATATCTTGAGGCCGTATTGCATTGCTGCCTTATCCGTCAGTCTATAAGAGCACCCAAAGTAGGCTTGGTCTGCTGGCTACTTCGGATCATATTTCAAAGCTCGGCTTAGTCTGTTTCGTGGCGTGTTTTCGGGCTCATTCCATTCAGCTATATATTCATTGTTATTCCTTATCCATATAGCTATGTTGTAACTGTATAGCGCTATGATAGCTATGTTCTCATTCGTTATTTGTAAAAATCAGCAATTTTCATCTAATTTGTTATGACTGAATACATCGCATTGAGCATAGTTTTATTTCAGAGCTTTATTTAGTATACGTGTGCACTTTCATCTCATGATGGCACCATCGACGTTGGCGTCTTCTTTCGCATCTAATCTCAGCGGACAGGTCAGAAGATTGTTAGAATTGCCCATGGTTCTTTTGTTATTGCGTGGCTAAGCGTTAGTTCGTCGTTATCTGCAGTTTTTTTTTTTTTTTTTTTTTGGTCGTTAGATCGTCGAATGATAGGTGATACTGGGGAAGGAGCGCAGTGCACTCGTCGTTTCGATTCACTGGGAAAGCTGAATTATTCGCAACAGCTAGTCTGTTCAGAAGAAATCGTGGGAGGGAGGAGGAGGGGGAGGGNGGGGGAGGGGGCAATTTGGATGATGCATCGTCGTTGAGAGAACCTGCAATGACTTGAGACGCAATAGCGGACAAATATGGCTCATTTCAGCTCTTGTCGAGACTCATTTCCTTTGCCATAAATATGTATTTGTTGCGACGAATCAGTGGCGATTTACTGGGCGTCGTTAATGTAAGGCAAGTTTTTCTAACGCAGCACTTGCATTCTTGCCTCAAATCACGAGGAAATGTCGGTAAGGGGATTGATTTTTTTTTTTTTTTGCGAATTAGATGACCTTGCAGCGAATATTCCTCAATTGTCTGCCTTTGGGTAATTTTTCTTCCATATTCGAGGATCATTCATTTATTTCTGATGGAACAATTTCGATGGCATCATCATCCTTTATTCTCACAACATTGTCAGTAATCGTGGGTTAACTTTAGCTTGTTAAAATGCAAATGTTTTATTTCTTCCATCGTTTTGGCCATAAAATATTTTACGGTATTATCAATTTTCGAAGTACAAAATGGCAAAAAGAAACTGAGGAAAGACCCTTCTTGGATGGATTTCATGAAAATACAATCTCCTTTCAATATTCTTTATAAGCTTATTTTGTTTGATGAAGATTTCTGCTAAAACCTTTAACTGTACAATAAACTTGTTCTTGCGATATATCCATTGTTCGTCTCAAAACTCAGCACAAGGCTGCATCCTCGTTCTTTCGTTCACTCTTTCTAGTGGTTGGTTTACGCTCTGCAGTTCTTTGCTCTCTTTGTTCTAGTCCCCCATTTTGAGTGGAGCTTAAAATGGGTCTACAGTGATTGAAGGTTAAAGATGAGGAAATAGTCTTGTTTTTTTCAGTCTGACATTATTTTACACGACAACAGTTTTCCTGGTTCGTGAACCTTTCAGAAAGGCATTTTTATCAAATGATATTCCGCTCTCGAGAGTTGTCAATCATCTTTGGCTGTCGTGAGTACTTTTCTTCGACTTGTTTTTTTACGTATTGAATACACTGATTTGTTGTTCGACAAAGAATGCATATTCCTTTAATCTCACAAAATATTGAGAGACATTCTTTGCTTGACCTCGTATTTGCAAATTTCCTTCATATCATTTGTTGAAACTAAGTTTTTGAGGGTTTTTCGCTCTCAGAAGCACTGAATTTATTAATATCCAAATGGAGTGGGTGTCCGATGCGTTTTAAATTTACTGTGAAATTGGAAATGGTTGCGAGGTGGAAGTGAGTTTGTGCAACTGGTTACACTTTGCGGTGTAGTGGTGTAGTCTGGGCTTGATCACCTTCAACTGCAATTACTGCACTCTTCATATCGATGCATTTTCTGCATCTTCGTATAATACCATTTTTTGTTGTCGTATGCTTAGTCGAGATGTTGTTATCGTCGAGTAGAACGATTCATCGCAAACATTCGGGTGTGTCGATATGTGATATTTGTATTGTTAGTGATCGTCTTGTCGTCCTGGTCAGACGTGGTCATAGATGGTGTGGGGTGGGGAATACCTTTGCTCCATATTAATGGTGTATTGCTGAGATGTGATTGCCCGTAAAGTTTCTTGCATTTGGTTATAGGAAATTGAAAACTCTTTTTTGTTTCCCATCCCGCCTTATTTCTGTTATAGGGTTTTTGCATTTAGTAAAGATCTGCTTAGCATTGCCTGCACCTTTCTCATTTG
>JAARMF010001177.1:24962-50029 GCA_022844705.1 Toxascaris leonina | reverse complement strand
AAAAAGAATAGGGCGTTAACCTCGACTTCATATCATGTGTTCGTTTTAGGCGATATCGTATAGCGGCAATACCGAGCATAACACCAACCAGAAGAACAATAGATAGAAGCGTCAGAAGTATCGTCAATGATGCTATAAATAACAAAATTATTGTTTAATTCGTTTCATTTCAATTTCTCACTCATTATTAACACTTGCAAAACAGTCGAAATTATGAACAAGTTCATTGCTTCTGAATTACAAATGATTTCTATTATAATTGCACTAAAAGAACAACNTGATTTCTATCATAATTGCACTTAAAGAACAATTGCAAATGAGAACGTCCCGCAATAGCTCAATGATTTACAACTTGTGCAGAAAGTGGAAAATCATTAGCTCAAACCCGCTCATAGGCGACATTCTTTTTCGTCATCGAAAAATGATTGTGTCTCTAAACAGCACTATTTTTCACGTCATATTTCACTATCTTTCTTAATTTTTATTGTTTCACTATTTCCGTTAGTGCGTTATTTTCGACTTTAAACAAATGTACTATAAGAACGAATCTCTCAAGATTGTGATTTGTGCTCGAGGATGACGTCGTTTTCACGCATTTTATGCAATAAGTTTCTCCGCTATCAATCTGAAAGTCTTATTAATATTTCCGCTGAGATATTAGTTGTTTTGCATCGTTGATTTTGCACCTGAACTTCTTCTCGTGGCCTAAATTCGCCTCTTACGAGATCAATGAAATACACCGTCACTAGTTGAAGGTATTTCATATGAAACATCCAAAATAGAAGAGTTTGCAAGTAAATTGCACTAGTTAAATATTTTAAATATTTCCACATTATCTATATTCAATAATTATTCGACGAATAAATAAAACTCACCAAGATTTCCTTTATCAGTTATCACCGGCATTGATGAAACGATTTTCTCACATCGTTTTCCCAAAAATCCTTTAGCACATCTAAAACGATCGAAATTTTGAGCTTTTTTTCTCCGCATTTCAGCAAATGAATTGTCAAACATTTGCGATACTAAATATTTATTACTATTCATTCGCTTTCGTTGATGAGTCGTCGTCGATCGTTTGTGTATAAGCAACGAAAAGTGCAATCTTTCGCAATAGGTAACGAGACAATGAATTTAGTTGATCGGAAGCGTTTTCCTTCGTTGCAAAAAATGGAATCTATAGTTCTTGATGTGCTCCTGGGAATTGGGCACAGTTATCTCGTGAAATTTTTTAGAATATGTATCAGTTTTTTTTTGAGTGCAACTTTTCGGATTTCCTACATAATAAACAATTTTCTATAGGTCACTCTTGAGCAACTGTACATAGAATTCGAAGTGTTTGATGAGGAGAGGTTTCAAGGTAGGTAATATCTCATCCAACCTTAGAAATCTGCCTCATATAGCACAAATATAGAATTGCGCAAATTTGCGCATCCGAGAGAATCAGTGTAACTCGAATAAACAATTGGAATTCATTACTGCAAACTACGTTAATACAATTTTTTTTTGCGCGACTTTAATTCTATCTCCAGATTAGGATAGAGCATTCATCCACAAACATCTTACAAAATAAATAAACAATTCACCGCTATCTTTCATAATTCATCAAGCTTTCAGTGAAGAGGAATTAGAAAGCAAAATAAAACGAACAAGCACGAAGCTGCGCCTGTTCCATCCCAAACACATTCTCCTCCATTATGGCAATATCCAGTAAAAGCATCTGGACAACGTTCTAGCAATCGAACTCGTCGAGTTCCTCGTATCTACAATAAATTAATATCTTTGCTAGAAAATATTCAACACTCTTTAAGCTATAGTTTCTAAAGCTATAGTTTCGGGTTGTGCTCGTTGGTGTTAGGCACTTAAAATTCACTTCATTTTCAGATATTCAGCTAAAATTAGAGCATTTTTCACTTCATTTTCGGCAGTGTTACCATAAAATATTTTCCAGCATTTTTTTTCGCTCTTAACTTCAACTTTCACTCTTTCAAAAAAAAAAAAAAAAAAAACAAACCACTCTACGCATAAATGCGTCTATTATTTATCGTCAATATATAATATTATATATGTCGAATAGATCTAATCCTGTGCATTAAAGCAACTCTTGAAACAAGGCTATCGTCTTACAATCTGCATATATGTATACATCAAAGACATTTGAATAATTTTTTCGAGAATTAAGTATTCGTAATGAATCATCAAATGGAAAAAAAAATCTGAAATTAATAACCTTTGAATCAGATGTTTTACATGAATAGAAGCCAACGTTCGCAGAACTAAATGAATTGATTGTTATACGTAGCCTCCTTCTGAAAGAAGATGAGAAGAAAAAATTTCAGCGATCAAGAAATCAACCTACAAATTTTGGCAATTCAGAAAAAAAAGACGATGAAAATGACGATATCTAAATGAAATAACGATTCATTTTTTTTCACTCATTACTTCCTATTTCATCAAATTCTTAAATATTTTTCACGTTAATTTAAATTTAAAAAAACAAAAAAAAATAGAAACTATAAAAGAATATTTCAAACTTACGGCGATTGTTTCACTTTAATATTATTATAATTTGTCGATTCCACATCATTATGCATCCAAATAATATTTCTCGCACCAACAATACTATCATCAAGTTGACATGTAATGATAAAATTCGATCCTTTTTCGAGAATTCGTGAATCCAATGGCTCTGGTATTCTTCCTACTAGAATAATCAAAGATTAATTTGATTGAAGATAATCACTTATAGGCTAATTATTAGTGAAAATTTCATCATAAAGAATTTGTTGCTCCAAAAGTGTATTTGCTAAATTTTTGATATTCGTTCATTAGAAAAAACGCAATATTTGCAAAAAAATTCAAAAAAATTTGTAGAATTCAAATCGTAAATTTTGTTGTAATTTTTTTAAAGCAATGTAAAATGCAATAATAATTAATTATTTGCAATGCAAATAAATATAGAAACAATAAACCTTTTGAAACAATAATATCATAACGATCTTTCTTCGTTGGCAAACTTGAAGAAGAAACAATAAATGATGCGACTAATAAAATAAGAACTACGAAAGACGACAAATGCATATTGGTCATTTGTATCTGAAAAAAAAAACAATTAAATAGTTATTAAACGATTAAAGTAATTTATTTATTGTACAATCGACGACATCATCAATTCAACAATTAGATGCAAAAGATCTAATAGGCTGAATAAGATAGTCATCTGCGAATTCATCAATAAACCTATAAGGATATACCTACCTTTATCATATATTATCTACCTGTAATGGAATTTAAAAACAAATTTCATCGCATGCAATAAAATGAAGGTTAATCAATGTCCATAAAGTATAGGATGCAATTGTGAGCTCGATTAACATTTTAATTTATATTTAAAATTGGAGATGGCGAAAATTTTTGATGATTTCAACCTATAAATTCGTTTGTTCCCAGATGTTGAATTGGACAAATTAGTATTACAATAAATTTATTTCTATCGAAATCCTTTTTTTTTTCTCACGATAAATTTAAGATAAACGAGTGTAAAATTCGTGCAGAATTGAGCAAATATCCGGCGATTAATCGTTGGCAGATGTGGCATCAACCGATACGCCAATCAGAAAAAAAAGTGAACGCGTAAGTGATTTGGATTGAAGTGCATTACCGCTCGTTTGATCTTTCGTAGGTTTTTGTGAAAATACGGAAGAGAAGGACAAACATTGCACAAAAGAGTGTGAAGGTAAGTTGACAAAGAGCAATATTAATGAATGAAGCCAAATATTTGTAATCACTGACAAATGGTTGGGTGAGATTGAGAAGGGGAATTGAGGAAGGGGAGGGGGGGGGGGGAAGGTGTATCGCACTAATGTGGAGGAAATATTTACCATTTCAAAAATGGAAATAAAAGACTATCAAAAATTTGCTAAAGAAATGTCGGCATATCAGTACGTAAGACTAATAAAACGACGCTAACTCAGGGTTATATGATTTTTAATGGTTTTTGCAATAAAATAGCATATACGACGAGGCACTCTTAACATTTATGAAAGAAAAAGACGGTCTTCTAAGCAACCTAGATTTAAAGTACCAAAGTAAAATGGGCAAGAATCTAGGAAGGGGGGAGGGGGTGGGGTGAAATGATGGGGGGGGGGGGGAAGGAAAGCAAGCAATTTTTTGGGTAAAATATGCGATAGCCTGAGAAAATAGCTGTTCTATATTTTAGGTGAATCCTATCGTAATTTATAAGCTGAAATTTTTACGCTTAAAATTAGCTACCGAATAATTGCAGTTGTATTTTTTCATTCTAGCTAAGAGACAATAATAATACGAAATGAATCGTAAGCTAGCATTAAGCTAACATTAACGATATGAGAAGATTTGAATGCAACAGATCACCTTCGAAGATAGATGATCGTTCACTCGCAGCTGACCTTTGTGGATTAAGCGCAAACAATGCATTAATCAGTGAAATAGCACATTTATTGCTTCGTTGAGATCTAAATTTTGCACTCATATGATGATATAGCCAAGTATCGTAAAGCCTATTCAATGCCCAACTACTGGTCAGGAATTGAAGAAAAAAAACTTCTCGTAGAACTATTTCATATATTTACTAATATTATAAATATGTAAATAATCGCTAAAAAACTAAAAGCATTTTTAATCGGCGTTCAATTTGCTTTATATTGTAATCCTGGAGTTTAAACATACTATTGTTGGAACAAAATAAGTGATTAAAGTTGAAAATAATTTTCCTACCGAAAGCATAAAAATTACGGCCGATTTTCGGCTACAATTTCAACACTGTTGTATTGCAATAGAAACTGCCGGAAACGTCACCCTAAAACTTCGCAAACATCTTTATTCTAAGAAGATCGTTGCTGTGATGCACTATGAGTAATAGACTATTAGCTTTAGCGCTTTGCTTGCACAAATATTTGAGAGTCTAATTCTTTTTCTTTTCAATTGCTTAGCATAAAATATCTCCGATTTTTAAACGTCAATATGCTGTTCTTCATATTCCTTCATGAAGCAATTTGTGAAGCATGCTGATTCTCATATATATATATATATATATATATATATATATATATATATTTGTATTCGGAGCCAGGTGGGTCAGCGAGTGCCAAGTCACTAATATGAACGACACAAATCTTGCCAAGGTTGTAAACAGAATCACGGGTATCCTTCACTTTTGCAACGTTTCAGTGATATCGATACCATTGATAGTCTAATCAGACGAAAAAATTTTGGATATTTTCGACTATATTAGATATCCTCTATTGCAACAATGCTATGAGACTTCCCGTCAAAGCCTCTTCCAAATATTCGAGTTATTGTTGGATTTCTGCCCTTTTTCGTCGTTTTCTCTTCTGGCTATGGCTTTCTTTTCCAGTTTTCTCCACCCACAACTTTACTACCGATCTATTAAAAGCATCGCATTAGAAATTTATGCAGGTTTCGTAATTCTGAACAAAAATTGTCATACAAACCTCTATATGCAAATTATATAACTGTAAAATGGGCAGTCTAACTTTTAAATAGATTCTCTCTCTCAATCACATATCGAATGCTAATAAAAAAAAATATCTTATATGGAATTCAAAAATTAAGCAAAATTAAATAAGCAAATTTTTCTTGTTTTATCGTCTTTTAAAGAGAATAAAGCAATTTTTCAGCCATTTTCAGTCATCATTTGAGGGTAACCTAGTCGTTTTGGCTAATCCTACAAAAAAAGAACTTCTCGACGCTATTCATCTAATATTTTCGTTAATTGCTCAAATGTAATTTCAATGCCATCTATTTCCGCTTATTTCTATTTCGCTTTATTGCCAAAATAAAGCAGATATTAAAATTAATTATCGCTATTACTAAACACTATTGTAGAGTAATTTCTTTACCTCTAAGAAACGTACGTATAAATTAGGCTGGCTATGTGATGAGGCGAAATTCTACTCATTATTCGCGAAGAGGAAAACAATTTCTCACGCATAATTGCTTATCTTGCAAGTGGGCGGTTATTTCCGCTAATACGATTAATAACACTAGAAGAGCTAAATGAATTCAAAGAAAAAGGACGGGAATGAAGCTAACTAGAGAAATTTTAGGATCATGATAGACGAAATGATGTGCTTTCTACGTAGAACTGATTTTTGATTTCTAATATTAATGGAATTGATTCAGCATGAAATTCGATAGAATTAATCATCCAAGTCGAATTTTAATTTTCTAAACATAATTATTGTAATATCTTCAATTTTTGCAAATAATTACACCTAATTAAATATTAATTGAAAGCGAATCTACAATTCGCACATTCAATACAAATAATCATCAATAGCAAGCAGTGTATGGCTTATGTGGGGCAAAAAAAAACTTTACAACTCCAATGGTATGGGGCATCTTATCGTCTGAGATAAATCTTTCATCGCTACATTTTCACAGCTGCGCTATTCATCACTAAGTGCGTAAAGCAATTCCCAACATTCGATAGTCGACTGTGGAAAAGTATAGACGGAGTGGAAAAAAATCCTTTTCTTTATTTCAGGGTGGAGAGGGGGAGGGATGTCGGTGGGAGGGGAAAGAGTAAGGGCGATAGGAACATAAACGCTCTAAGTTGGTGAGTGAAGACGACGATGTTTAGTGCAGAAGAATGTGAAGCAGTTTACCTATAGGGAATTAAATATCGTTCTTCACGAGGGGTTGTCGACGTTGAATTCGTCGACAATGACGTCGTCGTAAAGTAAACAAGACACAACCGCTCATAAAGGTGACATGTGTGGTAACTATTACACATTACAATATTTTTATAGCAATGAATTGCAAAAGAATTTTCCACAAGATTTTATCACTTGAGCAAATATTTCTTTTATATTCTTTGATGATATTTCATTTTTTTTTGCAAATTCACCTCAAAAAAAAAAGAGAAAAAAATATAGATGAGAATATATGGGGAAAAAAATTCCCAATGAATCATTTTGAATCCCAATCATTTTTGCAAAATCAGCTTCAATAGCTGAAATTTGCTCAAGTGATCAAATTCTCTGAAAAACTCTGGAGAACTTTCTGGAGAACACTGTTCCGGATGCTATGATCACTTCATAAACTGCATATCATAAATTCCACATATAAGCTTCAACCTATGATACTACCGCCTACAGAATAAATCAATCGGAAACTGACACTGTTTTTAAACGTGCCATTTTTTTTTTCATTCACTCCCGAATACCGATCCTATAGATGATGCTATTGAGTTCATATGAGCTGGAATGCAAAAAAAAAAAAAAAAACAGAAAGAAAAACCATATATCTGAAGGTAGTGTGTAGCTGAAGCACACATCAATAGGATAGGCGACGTATGTGTGCCCACGCCATTCCAATGTGGGTTGACACGGGTGTATGCTGATTCACATTCTCACGCTATCAATACGGCAACGCTCGTTTACTCGATCAAAATGAATCTCAACCTCTTTTGTGGGTTTCATTTTTTCTTTCAATGCGAATTTTTTACTTATCTATTTTTGTGTACATATACTATTTCCCGACAACAAATCGTTGAAAAATTTAATGCTCTTATAAGAAAAAAAAAGACAACTGGATGCTAATACTAGCTATTATATTTATGATAAACTGAACAAGAAAAAGAGTAAAGTGTCCCCTCCCCAAACCCCTCCCCTAACCCTCTCACCAACCCTCCCTCTTCCCCATCCTTGTACTAGAATCAATTTCGTTTTCACGGCTTTTATTAGCACTTTCTCCAATGAAACGATCACATGGATTACTCAAAACATCGGGGAAGGAGCAGAAAGAGTGAGAAAAAATCGTTTGGTTTGATTAAGCTTGTCGAACGTTTTCGGCTTAAACTCATTTTCAAAATCTCTGATTTTTGTTTCTTTCTTCCGTTTTGTGAGCTCTAAAACCGAAATATTCATAGAATAGGAGCTCTACTTAACGCTGAAATATTATTAATGTTTTATTTCAAACATTTCATAAATTGAAATTAAAATATAATAAATTCCTAAATTTTGAAATGCTATTAAGTCAACTATAATTTATGCTCATTATTATAATTTATTTCTCGAGTAAATGAGTAAAACCGATAAATTAGTATTGCGGCTCATTTTTCTTCAATTAATTATTCAGCATATGGATGAGGAATTTTTCTAAAAAATTGGAAGAAACAAAACAATACAAAGCACTTCCATGATAGGTAGCAGTAATTTATGAGTTGTTAGTGGAAAACTTAAATTTCATCACTTTGTTTCTTTTTTTTCTTTTTTTTTTTTGAGAAAGTCAAAAATGATGTCGAGTTTTCATTGTAATATATCAATACAACTTGATTAAGCTTTAATGGCTTCACTTTGCAGCTGTAGAATTAAATAAGACCTATTTGACTAATCGCTTTCAAATAATAATATTGTCCAATAGAGTGGAAGGAGTGGGAGTAGGGGTGATATGAGAGGACATCGTACCATCAGGATAGATGAATTTTTTACAAATGCTCAAGCAAGAAAATACTAAATAAACGTTTGCAATAAATTATACGACAACCAAAAAGGAAGGCACCCATCTCTGTTGAACTAAAAGAGAAATCACAACCAATTGACGCAAATGAACATCATTGAAGGTGAAAAGCGATGAAAAGCATCGAAAAGCACATTCACTAAAGACGGCAATGAACAAGAAATGAAAGTCCATAGTTATAATCGATAACATTTTAGCAATGTGTATAATCGAACTGATAAGCGCATACCAATCGATCACAATAATTTTACTGCTCCGCCTTATATAGAGAATTATTACGCCGTATTGATGAATATGTCTAACTCATATGATTATTAAATAAATATCATATACGCGTAAGAGTATTCTCTTTACTTTCTGCATAAATCATTTGCTTAGACAACGCATATCTATCGGAAACTATATGTATGCATTGATGACAAATACGTTGTGGAATTTTTTCTTCTTCCTGTTCTTTTTTTTTTTTTTGCTGCAACAACAATTGAGAGCTAAAATATTTATTTATTTAAAAGAATATTAAATATAAGTGAGTCTCATCGTATGATATTAAGACCTTTTTAAGAAAATTTTGTAAATGAACGGTAAAGATTGATAGATATTAGGTGAAAAAATTCCACAATTAAGTGAAAAATTGAGCCGAGTTTTTTTCCGCAATAAAATGGATGGATAGTGAGGAATCTTTTTTTTTTCAGCAGGATTTTTTGTCTCTTCTTTTTTCTTCTCTCATCTAAAAATGACACATACTTTAGAGAGGTAAAGATAAGAATTTTTTAATATACGAATCATACATACAACAATGAATTTTTACGGAAATTCAACAATATTTTCTTCTTTTTTTTTCTTCATCTAAATATACGCCCTATTTACTTGATGAGGCATTCATCAGTTGCATATGATATGTTTGTGTTGAATTTTCTCTTCATCTTGAAAGAATTTCTGAAACAATTTATATTTTTCGTGATAATTCATGCTAAATTATTTATTATTGTGTCTGAAGTTCAATTCCATTTATTAATTTATATCCCCTTCAAATTTTAATTATGTTCATATTTTTATTTGCATTCTATCAATTGATGCTATCATCAATATGATGATTGCCGATTATCATAGTTCAATATTTAGTATTAGCATTTCGAATGCTTTCTATTTAAGTCGTCGCTCTCTTCAACTCAAAAAAATTCACTAATGGTTTTATCAGTAGAGATCAAAAATTAATCCTAATTCTTATCATTATTTTCGAGATTTGATAGAAAATGAGAACGTGAAGAAGGAGGAGAAAACGGCGAATATTAACGAATAGGAAGGAGGAAAAGGAAGCGAGAGAGGTCAGTGATTAGTCGATTTTCTACGCTTCATTCATTTCTCTGATGACCTCCAAGCAAGGCCATTCCTCTTTCGTCATCGTAGATGAAATGATTGAATAAAAAAGGTATTTCATTGTTCATACTTCTTGAACTATCAACATTATTTTCACACGTCAAGCTATCGTTCAACTCACATCTTTAAAACTATTTGAGGGAAGACACGCAAAAAACTGCCATAAATGACGATTGGCCAACTGAATATTTTCCAAAGTTTTCTCTTCTTTATTTGATGGAAAACTTTCGAGCAAAATAGAAATTGCTATAACAGTATGAGTAGCTCACACTGAACTCATAGCACTGTTAATAACCGACTATGTAAACACTTTAATTTTATTAGTTAGCTATTCTTTATGCTTCGTTTATTAGCTTCGGCGCGTATAGAGAGATAAAATATTTAATATTCCAGTAATTAAGAATATTTAGGAGAAGAAAATCTTACATCTCTGGCGAAAAAAAAATTTTTGCAACACCCTGCAAAATTATGCAATAATGCAATAAAGAAAAACAAAAAAAAAACAAAACAAAGGTATTACGTTCAAAGATTATGATTATATCAACGATAATAGTTGGATTTGATAGATAGTCGAAGAGAGGTCATCAATTGAGGAAATAAATATTTTCGAAAATGGAATACCTCTTCAACTATTTGAACAATTCAAATAAACACCAAATAAATTTACAATTTAATGGGATAAAGTTCAAGGCAAGGATTTAGACGAAACAACAATGAAACAAACGAGCTGACGTTTAAAATTTTTGTGCTTTAAACGCTCGATTACGAATATTTAACGATAAATACGTGTGATTTTTATCAAAAAAAAATTACAATTGAACATCGATGAATCTTTAGGTTTTCGCTTTTTTTAAACTTAAATGGAATAAGTGATTGTTGTTATANGGATTTAGATGAAACAACAATGAAACAAACGAGCTGACGTTTAAAATTTTTGTGCTTTAAACGCTCGATTACGAATATTTAACGATAAATGCGCGTGATTTTTATCAAAAAAAATTACAATTGAACATCGATGAATCTTTAGGTTTTCGCTTTTTTTAAACTTAAATGGAATAAGTGATTGTTGTTATATCAATGTATGTGAAAAAAAAAAAAAAACTTCAAAAGATGACATAACTACTAATCGAAGAGGACATATGTGTCCATTTGAAAATGCACTAATAAATTATGCGCTAAGTGCTGTGAAATTTATTCGCCCAAATGACGAATGGAGTGAAGGCGAATCTATTATGTCGTATTGAAAACCATAATTGCACAACTTTACCTATGCAATACATAAATAAATTTCACAAATAACTGCTAAGCAGTATGCGATGCTCTGTTAACAATCTTCATTTTGCCGAATATTTTTTACTATCCAATTTGCAATAAGTTTTTCGTCGTTCAATGTGGAAAATGATATGCGTATTCCTCTCATCCATCTCATCCTCTATTATGCTAGCCTCTACTTTCATCTCATGTCAAGAGTGTGAATGAAGAACACGCGTTGAGTTCGAAGGTCAAACACGGCGAAATTCTTTGCAGAAGGAATTATAAGCTCCTCATTTCGAATGAGAGAGGAATTTTTTATTATAAACGTTATGGGTTGAATGAACGGAAGGATGCATATTTTCCTCAAAAGCTAGCGTTTAACGCTCAATAAAATCGTGCCGATTGACAAATGAGAGCAACTAATTTGTTAGTACAAAGAAGGAAAAAAGGAACGAAATAGAATAGAATTTTGCAAAATGCTTCCTTTATTTATCTATTCATCGAGGTGAATTATGATTACGCCACTTGGAAATTTCGAAAAAAAAGGAATAAAAACCTGCAATTCTTTATGCTCAGATATCATTGATCTCCAAATTTGAAAATCTAGAGAATTACGGGAACTTAAACTCTTTAAAAATGAGGGATGGAAGAAGTGAAGAGGAGTGGGAGATGAATTATTATGAGGGTAAACTAGTGATAGAACAAGAATAATGATATATTTGTTGAATTTATTTTCCACCTAAAATCAAAACAAAATGCTAACATGTATTCCAATTTAATTTTAATAATATTCATATTAATATTATAGCATCTTTTAATCTTTCTCACTCTCTATTTTCATTTACGAATGGATTCTATTTTTCGATTATCTCCGAATGAATTCAAACAAATGAATCAACATCGCAATTGAAACCTATAAAGTGGGTGGATCTTTGAAGAAAACTTCTATCATCCATTAGTCACTATGTAAATTTCGATGAATAATCGTTTGACATTCATTTATTTAAATGTATTTGCAAATATTCGCAATTCAAAGGTTATCGCTTACTCGCTAAACTCTTTACTCATATATCATATAAATAGCACATCGATATGTTAGCTGAAAAATTCAACATTTTATTAGCTGATGCAATAAATTGATTGCTCATCTCTATTCAGGATGTCTATTCAGGATCAGATTGAAATAGCTATGGCGCCTCCTCCCGAAGAAAGTGTCGATTGATCAAGGCGAAAAAAGGAGATTGTACAGAGACATTGACCTCAACCTCGATGGAATACGGGAATGTGCGAGAAACAGAAAACAAACTGATTTCTTAAATAATTGCAAAAATTCGAATGAGATTTATATGTTTTATATTTTAACATAAAGTTTTCACCTTATATATGCTTAAATAGTTTCAGCTTTAACTAGCGTAAAAGACAAAAACCCTTCCACCCTTTCATCTCTTTTCAAAAAAAATAAAAAAATAAAAAATAAAAAATAAAGCTTCATTCTTTTTCTGATAGTGTAAATATTTTTGCTCACGTATTGTACGGTTCTATTGTCGAAGAATAAAAAATGTTTTCTTTCAACTAAACCAGCAACCTCAACATGATCACTGCGCTTAGCTGTTAAACACATACACGAGAAAAATCGATGCTTTTCGCGCTGTAGACGGACGACGTGATGACGAATGACTTCTTCACGTGGAAAGCATAAATACTCTCGCAAAGGCATTTTAGTGTGTCTCTTTATTGCCGTTTGCAAATATTGTATCAATAGTACACCAGCCAACTTTTCTCGGCGTTCAATTTTTGGGTAGCGCAAAAAAAAAAAGAGAAAAAAAAACAAAGACATTTGCCAGAAGTTTTTCACCTATACTACCTTGAAAATGCACACCTTCAATGTAGTGCCGATAAATGACTGCAGGTTACTCTACAAGTGGAGCACCTAAACGCTCAATAAGTTGGAGTTCAAGTTGGAGTTGGACAACTACCCCCAGAAAATCTTATTATNGTGGAGCACCTAAACGCTCAATAAGTTGGACTACAAGTTGGAGTTCAAGTTGGAGTTGGAAAACTACCCCCAGAAAATCTTATTCAATTAATTTTTGCGCTGAGACGATCATTTAAAAAAAAAAAATATTTTCGATGAGGATTTTCAAAATGCTGATCCAGTATAATCACTCAGTCGATAGGCTTTCTGTAAGGTAACGGGTTGTTCTTTTAGCTAACAAGCTTTCTGTGAGAAAATTGGATGATGCTTTAGGTAAAGAATTTTCGCTAAGATATTGGTAGATTGTTCCTTCAGGTAACTTAGCTGTTTTATAAGGCAATGGATTGTTTTTTTAAGGTGACGAGGTGTTTTCGTTGATGGGAAGCTATCTTTTAAAGCTGGTTGAAAGCATAGTTTCAAAGAAACAGAAAGCAAATCGTTTATTCGAAAATCATCAAGTCATGTGTAACAATACGTCACAACGTGACAAAACATTATTGGAATCGGCATGGCTTTGATTTCACAGTAATAATAGTAATAATAATGGTAATAATAATAATAATATCAATATTAATAATAATAATAGAATCAGATATTAACCGAATATCCTCAATATATTCGGCGTCGATTTTATTATTATTTCATATGCAATGTTACTGCAAAAAAAAAACTTTTTCTCTTCGAATAGCACCCCTCCTTTTATATTACCGCTGATAGAAATAAATATTTATTTTTTTAGCAAAAAAAAAAAGAAATAGTGAAATTTCCCCGAACTAATAATACCTGAAAAAAAAATACACTGAGTAGAGCAAAGAATGAATGACTTCAATTCACTGGCAAACTAAAGGCCAGTTAAATAAGTGTCTGAAACGATGATAATGATGATGATGATGATGATGATTGAATTGCAAAAAAAAAAAAAACAATTAACACAAAAAAAGAGCTAACGTGGAAGAAAAAAAAAGAACGAAATTAAATTTTCTGAGGCCATTACGATAGAAAAAGAAGAAGAAGAAGAAGAAGGAGAAGAAGGAAAAAAAAAAGATAGGATTAGACATTTAACAGCAATGAAATTGACCGGAAGATCAAGAAAACGAAAAAATTTTTTTCTTCTCTCTCGTTCATCATATAACAATTCTTACAAAGATATAAATATATGCAAATCGAATCAGCACTTTGAGGGAATTATTTTACGCTTTATAACGAGATTACGCTAGCATTGAAAAAGAAGTGATGAAGAGCAAATAAAAACAATGAGAAAAAATTAACTAGCTAATATCATTTATGATTAATGAATTAAGCAAAAAAAAAAGTTTCTTTTTTTTTACTAATGAATATTAGGGAATATTCTTTTATAATCTGTGAGAAGATCAAACGATTACAATAGGAACGAATGCGAAAATCTTCATAAGTTTAATGTCTTGAATCCGAACATTGCAAAATATGCAATGCAATGTGTGCAACAACTTGCAATGCTGAAAATATAGAACGCAATAATGGCTATTAATAAATTTATAGTAATTCGTTTCATAGGAAATGAAAAAAAAAGAGACGAGAAAGGCTTTGAATATGAAATTTTCATCGAGAAGGAAAATAATCATAAAGGAGGAAATGCTAAAAAAAATACGATCAAGGACACGACACGATTAATCCATGTTGAAATCCTTATTGCAGTTATGCATATTCCAGCCAACTCTCGATGAATGCCACGCTAAAACACTTTCCGTTAGTGTATTGTCGAAGAGCTTTTTGAGCGGAAATGAATCAAATCGAAACACGTCATGAATGTTATTATTATTATTATTATTATTATTATTATTATTACTATTATTGCTTTTATTATTATTACTTTTTTTAATGATTATTATTATTATGCAATAATACGAAGTGATTATGCATTCAACGACGTGAAGCGCAACATATATTACTCTTACTCACGGCTATTTTTTTATACTGAATTCAGTAATGACGAAAGAGATAACGGTGAGAACTAAATGAAAAGATTTCAACATGAAGCGTAAAGTATCGAAGTAAAACGTCCTTCAATTATTTGCTATGAAAAGGGAATACAATCTTGCGGAAAAACCATAAAACACTCTAAGACATATCATTCATCAATGATGAGATTAAAAAAAAAAGGCAAAAACATTTGTCAAAATTAGCATAAATAAAAATTTGCACTCACCTAACAATTACGTTGAATCTTTCCTGCGGAATGCGTTGATGAGACAGGCTCAGGAAGTTGATTTTGGCTGAATTGTGGACCGCTCACACCGAGTAGTGGATTATTGAAAACGTTGTTTCTGAGTGAGAATTCATTTGCCACTTTTGCAAGTAGTTCACGATTGTTGATGATCATATATGGATTTGTTGGAGGTAGCAATGGAAGTGTTCCACTTTGCGAAAGCATATTCGCCATATTAGTCTGAGAATCAAGTGATTGTTGTGGAAACATTGCCGGACTACCGAGTAGTTGTGCCAATTGAATCGGTGTTAACGGAGTACCGGTAAACGCTAAGTGCATTTGTGAATAGCGTCGAATAGCGTTATTCAATTCATTCGACGAATGAGGAAAATTTTGCGTTTGATTTTGTTGATTAGCGAGAAAAACTTTATATAATTCCATAAGCGCTTGATCGAGAGGCGATCTTGGCCGTTGTTCAACAACATTATTTGCTCGTCCTCCACTTGTATTTGAGAGTATCACTGCCGAATCATTGAATAAATTCGATCCCCCTTGAAATTGTGTGCCACGAAATTGTGCATTTGCTGTCGATACAACGGCTGGAAGTTGTTGCGTTATATTGTAGGGAAGTGTTGGTGGCACAGAAAGTGACGATTGTTGAAGCATTGAAAGATTCGCTTGTGACATCATTTGTACGAGCTCATTGTAATGTGAATTCTGCATCATTTGCGCATAATTATTCAAAATATTATTATCAACGAGTTGTTGTGGTGTTACCGGACTAGGCATATTGCTAAGATTTGCAATATTCTGTCCTGGAAAACTCGTTTCAGCATATGGAGTTTTTAGTGCATCAGCGCGAAGTGCAGTCGTTACCGGTACAATTGCTCTACTATTTACAACTTGTGGATTACGTCTCAATATATCCTCTTGCATTGCGCTTGGAGTACACTGTACTAATGCCATACTATTCGCATTTGTTGTTACGGTTTGTTGTGTTGGTGACAGGCATGGTGGTTGTGCAGAAACTTGAACACCATTATTTGTGGCATTATTCGACGTTTGTGATTGCTGAATGAAGAAATTCTGTTCCACATTCGTCGAAGAATTATTCGTATCGAGTGCTGGTGGTGTTGCGACGAAACGTTCATCTGCAAAATCGAGCATTAATACTGCTATACGATAGCATTCGCTAACAATTATTGATGGTCAGTAGCATAGACGATATGAGATAAGTAGCATAGCATTTGAGCTACAGCTAGTACTACTAGCTCTCAAAATCAATGCTATACACATATCAGCTCAATGTCGGCGCAATTTCACAAACAAATACAAATGTATGTAAAATTAAGGTGCCACACAAAATTGGCAATGAAAAAACAACTCATTTTGAGTTCAGTGTAACGCATTTTTCTGAGATTTAGGTCGGAGCTATAAGCCGAAACTACTGGCATTACGATAGCTAATTTTTGACTGAAATGGAGATGAAGCTTTTCATCCATCATGTCAGAATGTTCGCGCCCTTCCTCCTCCTCCTTGATCTAGAGGGATCTTTCTCCCGAAGCGAACAAGATTAAACAATATCTCTCAGCGAAACCCTTTTGTTCAACTCTCTTCCTGAAATGATCTCTTTTCTTTCGAAACCTATTATTCGACCCACCATAAAAGAGTTGAACCTCTCTAAAAGGTGATTTTCTCAAGTGACAAGCATATCCGAATCCCTATTCAATCCATTTTTACTGTTCTATCCAGTACGAAAAAACATCCCTATCTCTCATCTGACCAATGTCCACTTAAGCTTTATCTCACCATGGCAACAAAACATTCGACGCCAATATATTCTGAAATGCTCCAACACAATAGCTTCACAGAAGTGAAATCACCTTCAGCAGTCACTTCATCAAGACGAATCGATGGTTGTACCACATTCATATTTTGAGCACTTCTGCTGAATCGCATTCTGATGTGACGATTTTCTGAATCCTCATCAATTCGTGTCACCTAAATTCATCGAATTTGCTCATTCATTTCCATCTGCTTAATTGGCTCAATGAAAATCAGTCACAATTTTAGCAATCCGGCAACATCAAAAAGGTCACTAGGGCAAAGTTCATAAAGTCGAGAAAATTTTCNTCGAGAATATTTTCGTTCGATTACTTATGAATTTTTCCTTTTTTTTATTACTAGGATTGAATCCTTTGCTCAGATTCATGCTACGACGTTCAGATCCACAACTGTAAATTACCTATGAAATTGTTGAAATCAATCGATAAAGCTCAGCTGATACTGTATCAGCGGCAGCAATAAAAAAAAAGAACTCTCAGCTGTAAGCTTTACACCAACCTTAAGCATATCACTATTACGTTGCTGAGCTCTTTCTTGAACTGGCGCTGATGCATAATCACGTTTTTTTGCGCGTTTTTGCTCAAGATTCGCCATTAATTTCGTCGGTCCATGTTGCAATGGTTCGGAATGTCGTTTTGCCAATGGTTCACGATCATGTTTTACCGATTCATCGACACCATATTTTCGTACAAGTTGTGTTAAAGGTTTCGTATCGAGTTTAATTACCGCATTGTTGATCGTTTCACTATCATTATGATTAGTACTTGAATCGGGTGTCGATTCAGTGATATTTTCGTTCGATTGCGTAACGCCATTCGATTCACCATTGCTTTTATTTGAATGCTCAAGAATGAAGCGAAGTTTTTGTGGATTAAGTTGTTGTAGATTTGTATTGTGATAGATTGATGGTCCTTTTTGTCTTGGTGGTGTACTTGTTTCACCATCATCAACCGTTTCTGTCGTATTATTAGCGTTAGCGCTACCACCTTGTGTATCTTTATCTTGTGATGATAACATGATTAAATCACGTTTTAAATCCTCAAGGTGGATAGCATTTGTACCTGAAAATATTTCTCTTAATTGTATGGAACGATTGAAAAGATTATTTAAAAACTTTTTGATGAAATCTTTCTAGCAAATTTCATTCATCAACCATATAACGTATGCTAGAATAATAATAGAAATATTAATGCTCTGGATCGAAACATGCAGAATAATACATTTAAAACGCATCAACTCTAAACTCAATTCAAATGCTTTTTATCATATTTGAAGATGAACTTATCATAGGTTTCCATTTCAAATAATTCATATATTGCTTAATAAGTGATTAAACAAGAAATGTTCAGCTAAAAGATGAAGCTAAATTCTTTAAAGAAAGCTAATTCAACAGCGAATCTCAAGCCTCCGGCCAACATCAACCGCATCACCATCGGCAGAAACTAAAAATTAAAAAATTCACATCAAGTTCAAATTTTCGAATAGATTTCAACCAGCAATAAAAAAAATATAACGTTAAACGGATGTAATATATATTACTGCTATTGTAAAATCTATATAATTGTGCGAAATATATACTCAACTTAAAATATCCGCTACGGATGAATGCAATAGACGTTACTTCTTTATATATGATACGACTAAAAGTTTTGAGGAAATTCACGAACCTTGTAGCAATTCCCTTACTGGTGTTGTACTTAAACTTTTCGTTCCACCACGTTGATATGGATGTACACGTTGCCAAGTGGATCGAGATGTTAACGTCTGAAAAATTAAAATCGCTCATAATTTATCTAGCATATTTCGCATCAAATGAAACTATGGAGAAGGGAGGGGAGAGGGAGAAAAAAAACTCAACAACATTAATGTGCTTTCTAATCATATATCACCATCTCTGTGGTATTTTTGCGATTGCTTTTTTTTTTCTTTGAATGCATCATACATCAGTGAACGTCATGTTGACGAAACGACACTACAGTAGTACAGTCTACAGTCTTCTGTAGCATTCAATGTTTTTCTATATTCTCATATATATATTTATATGCAAATGTTTTTCTATTCTTCCCCATAATACAACAATATAAATTATATCTGCTGAGAAGTGATATCGCTAGTATCTATTCATTTCCTCTTATAATTCATCGCATTTGTCTCTGTAGAAAAATAATTTCAAAAATGAAACGAGAGTTATATAAGTGATATGATGAGTGATAGTGGTAATATAGCTATTTATTGCGATAGAGATTCTATCAAATTCGGTATAAGAGGCGAAAAAATTACAACGAAATCTGCAAGTTTTTGATGTAGCCGCACTTATTGATTTATTATAATCTCTAAGTTACAGTACTTTCGAGAATAAAATACCTTCCACTGTTTCTTTTTAATGCATGGACTATTGCAATATCACACAACTGCAGCCTCTAGAAATTCCAGCAATAAATGAGACCTCAAAGTCTCCAAAAAGCTGAAGGAACTTCCTATGATGCTTGGATGATTCCCTATATGATTTTAAAGCTTCTCTTTAGGGCTGCGAACATTTCATTAACGCTCTGAGGATTACTTAACGATGGAAAATGTGACTTCAAAGCCGAAACACTTTGTTACAGTATAATAGAGATTTTCTAAGAGGCTACTGTGAATGATTACAAGACGGCGAAGATTCTATACTGTATGAAAGGGATCGTCTTCAGTGCCAAATAGATTCGTACAACGCCCTAAGAAGTACCCATGACGCTGTGCAGATCACTTTTCAAGCTTTGAACACAGAGATTATTGCAATTTTTGATAGATCATAGTGATGCTAAAAAGAATTTGTCGGGAGCCATCACAAAGTCCTAACGATAATCTACAATGCTGTAGGAATCCTCTATAAAGCTGCAGATATAACAAATCTCTTACATCACCTGCACAGCTGAACTAATTCCTAGCAATTTGTTCGGAAGTTCATCATAAGACTGCAGAAACTCTCCGTAAGGATACATGAATTTCCTACGTATGCGTACGAATTGCTCAAATCTGTGGTATATCCTTACAAGGATGTAGCGCCCTCCAAGAAAGCAGTTTTTACGAGGACATACGGATTCCCTACCAGCCAACATTTACTTCATTTAGCTGTGTGGATTTATTTTCACGACGCAAGGACTCCGAACATGATTCCATATAAACATCTAGAAACGCAAGTCTAGGTAACTACGCTTTGAGGTGAGAAGTCGCTAAGAAAATGGCCCTGGTGGATACTCATTGAACGACAAGTAATTGAAAATGACTCATTTTCTTCTATGTTAGCATATTTGAAAAAGTTCACATTGATGCACTGAGACAATTCAAGATTCTCTCTTCAAGTTTTGTTTTCAAGCTGTTGTATCCACGAAGATGTTCGGTTTACGATCACTCTGCAACTCCATCCCCCGGCCATTTTGGGCAAATTTAATAGGTGATCATAGCTAGAAATCGTCAAAAATTTCTAAATTTGGAACTTCCCGAATTTTTCCGATCCTTTGTGTTCTCCATCCGATCTGCAGCGTTGCAAAATCAGCCCTCTATCAGAATTCGATATACTCTCCACAATGTGCTAGCTTAAAAACAAAAATTAGTGCATTCAAAATTAGCTCAATTCGATTACTGAGAAAAGCCAATGAGACAGAAATGAATGGCAGACGAATGAAGGGCACAAAGACGAATATCAATAAGGATCTGCTAAATCATTACTCAAAAAAAGACATGTAATATTATTTTAGAGATGTTTTATAAGTAGATAATATTATAACCAATCGTAAAGAAAACAAATATATGCCTATATATTTTATACCATTCGGTATGTGAAAGACCGATTTTGTGAGGTTAGTGATGGAGCCAATAGGCCCCTCAAGTCGCTCAGCAAAAAAAAAGCTCCGCTCAAGACTCTTCGGAGCCTGATCGCTTGATTGTAAAAACTGAGCTGCAGAAATTGAAAGTTTTTAACGTTCCATTTAATGTGCAAAATTCCAAAGAGAAAAGTGCATTAGCTGAACACCATAAAAATATTTTACATCTTTATTTTGTTGATTAATTGCAATTGCACAAATAAATCTTTTATTTAATCATACTCGCTATTTATTTATTTCGCAACTATTTATTTAAGTAATTTCTATTTAAGACGTTAGGAAATATTTCAGGATCGAGAAAGAATTATCCATACCGGTCCCCTTTTTTATTTGCGCACTTGGGCAAGAAATTATAGGCGAAAGACATTCATGAAATTAAAAGCACACCAAGAGATAAGAGAAAGTAAATGCATAGGAGAAAAATAATGGAAGTATTTAATCCTATAAAAATCATAATTTGCCGCAATCCTAGAAATGTAACTGCTAAAAAATATTCAAGAAAATCGATCCAACGATAAAAAGATAAATTAACAAGCGTTCAGCAAGCTATTCACTAAACGTAAGATTAGTACATAATCGTAGGTAGCGTAAAGCGATTTTATACCCATTCCATAAGCAACGATCGGAAAAGAGGGAGGAACTTTCTCGGCTGTTTCTCAGATGGAAAGTCCGATAAATGTGTGATCGAACATCGCTCAGGCAATCGAATAATTCCACACTATCAGATGTCATAAAGCAGAACGGAAAAGCGCTGGCTGAGCTTATATGATCGACCATAATAGCTAGCTTATGTCGAAAATTTCCGTAAATGACCGCCAAAATAAGACTATTCAATCTTATTAACTAAATTAAAAGAAGCATTAAAAAGATTTCCTCTGAAAATTTTCCACACAAAATTTTCCACAGTTTTTAATTCAGGATTCGTGCAAATTGCGACTATCTGATATGACGAATGACGCGACAATATGCAAATCTTGAAGTTGATATGAAGCTCGAATGCGATAAGAAAGCTTCTAGTGAATATTATTATATTTCAAACTATTTCGTGAAGCTCATATGATTTTAAAGTAAGAATCTCTTCCAGAATTTCAACCTCTCTTGAATTAAGAAATCATACACTGTAGTATTTCACAATCCATAAAAAGGAGATGATGAGAGGATAGGAGACTTAATGATCCATTGCACAATTTCTGAGAAAGCAAAGTTTTTGAAGACTTCAGACGCTGAAGAGTAAAGGTGAATTAACTCTTGCGGAATTTCCCTTCATCAATTTTGCTAGATGAAAATACCAAATATAATTTTTTCATAAAACTCAACAACTCCTAAGATGAAAATTTTGGCTCTCTCGTAGAGTCGAATTTAGCACAACTCACATAATCAATAATCTTTACAGCTGAGAGTTCAACACGCCTATAAAGAATATGATATTTCAGTAGAAATAACTAAAGTGCACGGAGTTCGGAAGCGAATTCGATTCCACAAGTTGGTTCTATGACAACTACTTTCAGCATCTTCATGCTTAACAATCGTCATTTGTGTGAAATCTTGAGGAAATCTGAGCATTTTTGAGCGCGGACCCGCAATAAAGTAAGAGAAAGCACCGTCCTCCCTCTCTCAACCTGAAATCGTTTTGAAATCATGATGGACACGTTTTGAGCCGCCGCAGAGGCGAAAATAATCGTCGACTTCAGCGGAAATTTAGATACTTCTGAATCCTTCCCTCCCCCTCTCCTTCCCCGTCCATCCCTCTCCCTCCCATAATTTTTTCCTCCATGATTCTTGCTTCCAACTGTGGAGTATTCGAAAAAGTACGACATGGATTACTACGAAATCATATAAGCAATAGTTTATTATATATCAATTTGCGGCAACTATGGTCAATTTGAAAATATATATTCCACAAATTTTTGTACAATTCAGTGGAAAAAAATCGCTCGTTAAGGTTCCAGATGCCAACGAATTGATATGCGCCCTTTGTTCAGATTATTGTATGCTTAGGATATCTTAGATACATATGGATGAAAATGAGCCAAAAACTACAAATACAACTGAAATAATCGCTAGCTTTCAAAAATAAAATATATATTAGGCAATGAATGCTGAAATTTACGAGGGAAAAAAAAGATGGCCCCCTCTCCTCATGCCTTTATTGCTTAAGACTATAAGACTGCCACTATGAGAGCAGTAGAAAGAAAAACATCTCGGGAGAGGGAGAGGGGGGGGGGAGGAACAGAGNGGGGGGGAACAGAGAAATAAGGAGGGAATTTTGTCAAATTTGCTAGTACGAATCGTAATCTTTGTGTTTCATTTTTGACATTGAGCATTTTCTTCAGTTATCCTTTCAAATGATGTGAAACGCAGCATAATCGTCTGTACAATTTAAGCGAATCTATCATCACCTAAAATTCTTTTCGAAACTCATCAATCGCCTTGACAGTTGCAAAAAGTTTATTGACCTCACTTCTATCTCCTCCTTCCCCTACCTCCCCTCACCTCATCCCTCCATTTGAATTCACCAACCCACCATAAGAGAGAGAGAGAGAGAGGGAGAGAGAGAGACAAAGAGATAGAGATAGAGACAGATATATACAAGCGCAAAGACATAACATGACTGCAATGCAATTCAAGAATGAAAGCTTCAAATGCAAAGTGCAGATGGAAAATTTGTATTGCAAATATAACTTTGCAATGGCACATAAATAAGGAAATATGTTTAGCGTATTAAACTGAACCTCAATAACTTCTTCAGAGATTTTCTTTCAATTGCGATTTTGAAACATCTTATATTTTGAAACATCTTTCAAACATCTTATATATATATTTTCCAAACATCTAAACATCTAAAAATAATCTTATAAAATGTGCAAAAGAATCTATTTCATAGTAAAACAAATCTTCATTGCGTTTAACAATTTGAAATGCGTTTCAAGAAGTCTCTTCCAAGAAACACTTTTGCAATTCACCTCAAAACGCTAATCAGTTGCGAAAAATTTCAACAACATTAGCGGAGAATGGAATAAATTTTCTGTTGTTAGGACGACCGGTTACATAAATGCCCAACTCCCTCCATCTCACTCTCCTCCCCTCCCCCCTCAGCCAAAGAAGTTGCAAAGAACATGTCTGATTCGCAAATTTTTCGGCACATTTAATTATTACAATACTACCAACAACAACAAAAAAAAAACGATCAAAAGCTCATGTCGGCAGAGTTGGGAAGTTAAGCCAACATAATATTCCCAAGTATAGCTTGCGTGGTTTGCGAAGTGAAACAAACATAACAAGGCACACAACAATAAATAGATGCATATTTAGTTCGCACAGATATAATGCTAGCATGATGCGTTTTCCTAAAATTCAACTATTCACCAATAATAACGTCCACTTTTAGTAGGATTTTTAGAGTAATTTTTATTACCTCAATTAGAATGGAGAGTATTTTTTACGCCAAAAAAAATCCACGATCACCCCACACTAGATGTAATTTGCATATCGGTATCGAGCTATATACAAATATGGCTATACGACTTCGAAATGTTAGGAAATAAGAAAATAAATCCATCACTGCTAAAATGAAACTCACAGACGTTGCAAATCGTTCAGTTAAACTTTGAGATTTCGTTTGAAAAAATTTTTTTGAATTTTCTGAATAATTTCAGTTCAATTAAAAATGAAAAAAAGTAAAAAATTAGATCTGTATGAATTTTCAGCATTAATAAATTTGCAAAATTTGCAAAACAATAAAAATTCTCCACTAGGAGATTAGCTCTGATCTCTTGTCGTAATCGATTTGTTTACCTATTCGATTCACATATTATAATAAACGTATGAGCAATCGCAAAACCATGTGAACGTTTATCGCTAGAAATCTTGAACCAACAATCAACAATGTCCCTTTCGATTCGTTCTACTGTATTGTCGTCATGCAATAACAACATTATTATAGAAAATAAAATAAAGAAAGCAAATTCGATAATTCGGTTGAATTTCAGCTTCGCCTCGATTTGAGAAGCTAGAAAAGCCGCTCAACATATATATGCATATATAT
>JAARMF010001176.1:0-36667 GCA_022844705.1 Toxascaris leonina | reverse complement strand
CTCCCAGGATAAACTCTGATCAAAGAACTAGTGCCCATTTGGATTGCATTTCGAGAAATACTCCATCACGACTCAGTTCTTGAAAATTCACGAAAATTTCATAATAAACCTCCTCATCACTTCAAATACAAATCAAAAAGGAAGTGTTATTAAAGCAAATTAAATCAATCTATACAATCGAGCCAATAAATACTAGGATCGTCTCTGTTTCTCTTCACGATGATGTGTTGGTGCCAAATGTGAGAACGGCGGTAGATATATAAATCGCGCTGCTGCCATATAGTAAGCACCTGTAAAAACACTCATAAATTTACAACACCTTGAAGTTTAACCGGCAAATGAATAAGAACCTCTCGAGCCATCATCTTATATGCCCTGATTTTTTCCCAAATTTATGTTATAAAGACTTAAGACTTCATCAATGGGTATCCACTGGCGCGTGAAAGTTCTGGATGGTTTTTATTTCTCCACTTCCGGCTTAATGGATCGAAAATAATTTTTAAGGCAGGAAGAGCCTTCCGCCGTATCGAAAACAGCTGAGAATGCAATAGTGATCACTTTCGAAGTATTTACAACGACAACGAGGTTTACACAAACTTCGTGCAGTGCAAAAGCAGCAATGTTGCAAAGCTTTCAACGCGTTCTTGTTATTTGCCGTCTTATATGACAACCCCATAAATCACCTCCCTACGATGAATCACATGAATTCTATCACGTTCTATAGGTCCATCGGACGTCATCAGACAAAATAAACTTTATTATAGGTAAATTCTTGTTCTATTCCATTTCGTCAACGAAATACTATTCAATCTATATTCCTTGTCAATTTTTGATACCACTGATAATATCATATTCTTTGCATTATCATGCAAGTGATATGCGTTATTAATTGGCCTTCCACTCGCTTCCACATAAATCTTCTCAAATTGTATATTCGTCAAAGTCAGACTTTCAATTGATTTAAAGTTGCCTATTTCCACCAAATATCCAATGAGAAACTTTTAATCATTAATCATTCATTTTTTGAGATCCTTACTTTTCTGGAACAATACTATTGAGCGCTGAAGCAATACATCGTGTAAAATCAGGAATCAGAAACGAGATTGGAAGATTCGATCATTAATATGGCAAAACATTCAGCCGACTGCCATAAAGGTCACGGCGTGAAAGTAATCATGAAGGTTCTCACTCGATGGAATGGCACGCTTCTTCGTAAAATTAGAGAGGCACGTCTCATAAACCTTTTGAACCCGTTCATCAACGGATGTGTGGAAATGTCCTCACTATAAAATCTTTTCCACGCCGCGACATTTTAATCCCCCTTCTGAGTTTGGATTTTTTTCTTCTTTTTTCTTGAATTGCCTTTCCATTTCCGTATTTTTTTTCTTCTCCCAGTACTGCATAACCTCCCGCACACATGGGTATATATATATACTATATATATATATATATATATATATATATATATAGTATATATGTATGTTGTAAGCAGAAAATTGTTAGCAATAATTACCTGCCGCAATAACACGGAAACAAAGCTTCTGAATAGGTTGATTCGCATAAAAGCCGCCACGAGTGTGGTAGAGGATATAAGTACCAACCGCAAATGCAGCTGTCGTACCTGTCCAACGGCATGGTTGACAATCGGGACTGTCAACTAGCCTTTGCGCGATGTCTTCAACTCTCTCTGATGACATTCTCTGAAATGATTTCAACTATCATCATGACCAAGTAAAACTTGAGTTCCAATAATAAGTGCTAGAGATTCTACTTCCAAGACTAATGTCTTAATTTGCCTGTTCTTGCTTCAACAACATCATCTCATAAATTGTCTCGCTAATTTACAGAAAGAGAGTAAAATATTACCAACAAATATAGAAATATAGCCGAACACAGCTGAAATATATGGAATCGAATTTCGAATAAGAGAAATGTATCCCCTTTCGCCCAGAGAATGAACGCTCAGTAGTAATCAGTACAGGAAAACTATGAACAATTTTTTCTCTCATTATGCTCTCTCTCCCTCTCAAAAAAAGTGAACGGAGTAAAATGATTCGAAGATATGCCACTGCTGAGAATACAAAGAGATATTTCATTCGAAGACGCAGCCAACAGCTTAAAGCCATTTAGTACTGTCCAATATGCGCTAACAACACAGTCATGTCCGTGTAATAAAAACTCCAGAATTAAACTGAACTGAATTTGAATGGATATGAATGAATCGAATCGTCTTTCATCACGTCTCATTCCTTCCTTTTACCAATCTTATATCTTCTACAAATTCAATCTCTCAAACTTGAACATGTCTTTTAATGTCGAAATTTCCACAAACTTGTTTATATAATGCTGAAAATAATGCATCATTCAACGATTCGAACAATCGATAACAAATAGTCAAGCATTTACTGAAACGCAAAAAAAAAAAGAAATTTGCCTCGTATACTCGGAATAGAAATCGTGATGCCCATATTCCTCACAAAACCCTCTAGAGCAAAGCTTTTTATGAGATCGATAGAAAACAATACGCTGATCAAGCAATAAAGCCGATGAAAAGTGCAAAACAAAACCAACCAACTCAATCAGTTCGAATGGTGGACTGCTGGGCCGGTTTATTGATGGCCACAAATCGGCACTTTTCCCACAACTACGATCTCTTGCTCGAAGCAAGACGGACGATCTAGCAAATTGTTGATGCAGAAGGCAATACTTCTAGTGATGAAACAGATGACGTCGGCTACAATGAATCAAATAAAAAGCATTTATAATTCGGTTAACGTTGGGTGCATTCGCTTCATGAGAATATAAAAGAATACAAATAATGGAGAATGTGCTAAATTTTTTAGTTATTTTGGGAGAATAGAATGGTATTCTTCCAGCAAAGATAGGATTTGGAATAACTGCGAAGTGGTCAGGAACATATGAATAGTGACTTTTGTTGCTATATGTCAAGTTTAAATCATTGCCGCATTGAGACAACCAGTAGTTTTTAGAAATTTCACAATTCAACAACGAAGCAAGCGACGAGTAGCAGCAAGCAGCGGGGATATAGCTCAGCGGTAGAGCGCTCCCTTAGCATGGGAGAGGTCTGGGGTTCGATTCCCCATATCTCCACAAATGTTTTCATCGCTGCATTCTGTCTACCGCGATGCCTTTCAGCGCCAGTAAACTGATAGCCGCTCTTGGAAGACATTTGCGCAATAAAAACCGGTGGGATCGGAGCGGCTCCGTTTTATCTACCTGGTTGTTTCAGAGCTTTTCGAACTTCGAGAAAAGCGACACTGCAACAGATGGGACAATTGATGTGACAGGAATCTCAAAATACAACACAAATATATGATACGATGAAGAACGACTGATAAAACACTTAGAAACAATCATATTCTAATCACTTTATTAATAAGAAGATTAAAAAAACATATTGAAGAGATGAAAAATGATAAACACGTCGGAGATAAACAAAAATATTGCCGAACGCAATTCGATATAAACATATAAAATTGAACAACACCAAATAACATTGATAAAAGTAATTTTTACAAAATTTGAATCAGCATCTGAAATATAGAAGAGGGGTACTTGAAAGGGGAAGTATTAAAGGTATATTACAACAAAACAAGCAGCTTACATGAGTGCATATTAAACGAAGCATCAAATCTGCTTTCTTGTTTTATATTCAACAATCTTTCTGCTTTGTCATCTCCGGCTCTTGCTTTCATCAATCTCTATGCGTTCTTAAAGGCATGGTTATGTGCAATGTTTATATCCAGGCATATATTATGGCCCTCGTCTATAGTTATTTTATCGGACATGAGCTGCCATGCTTTCTTTATTGTAAATAAAGATGTTTATCAAATAAAATCGGACCAGCATGACTAGGCTAGCCCATACTTTGCATGATGTTCATCAACGATTAGAGCCAAACTACAAGCGAAAGATTGAATAGAACTATGTGAATGTTGATACGCCTTTAATGAATGTATCACAGAGTTGATGAACTGCTCAAGTTGAAGCGAGGCTTTCTATTCTACGGTGTATTCCATCACAGTAGGGGTGATATCCCAGTATCGCAACACCTCAACAAATAATGGGCGATAAATATGATGGTGTCGTATATGGCTATGGAAGCGAACAAAGGATAGGGAAGACCTCTATTTGCTCTAAACGCAAAGACTACATTGCATATATTAGCTTCATCTATTGCATCTTTCAGATGGCGATTATTTAACGAATTTTATTGAACGCTGAACTTTAAATTAAATAAATAAATTTGCTACGATGCATATGAAATAAAATTAAATAAACCTTTGAATAAGTACAACGAGTAATAAATAGCAAAAAAATGTGAACAAGTTTAATGAGTAACATCAAAACTAAATCGGTATTCGAAATTGCTACTGAGATGAAAAGGCAGCTGAAACAGTCGGATGGAAACGATCGGAAAACGAGTGAATAAATTCGGAACACTGATGCATTGACGCCTTTGGTGGGCACGTATCAGCCATCGTATTCGGAAGCAAAACAATATCTATGCTATGCATCATTTGCACCATTTTCTAAAGGCATTTTCCTTGTCGAAACTTTTCCGGCGACGGCAAACGAAAATGGAAACCAGCCGAGTTCATTGGCCAGCGACAAATACAAACATCCTGAAATAATGCATACCTCATTTTCTCTCGTTTAATATATATATATATATATATATATATATATATATATATATATATATATATATACAAAGATTCAAAGTGCAATCTTTATAGGATCGCACAAGATCGATAGGAACAGGTGAGATTGGTCATCACAGGTAATACGCTTATAACTGTGTAGTGAACTATTCCATGAAATCAAAGCCGCTAAAAAGCGAATAGGAAGTCATGAGCGTTAGATGATCAGTAAGAAATCGTTCGAATACTCTTCAGCATACAATTCGAAATTGTCCAGGAATTGCAAAGGAATTCGTCCAAGCATATATTGAATTTCTTCCTCGAGATTTTTTCAACTGCGATTTCCCTCTCAACAATAAAACCTCAACGATGAACTCAAAGACCTACAACGGTCGCAAATCTCCATAGAAGGCGTGTTATCAATGATGAAAACCCCACTCCGAAGATACTGTGAGACGTCTATAACATATCCAGATTTCAGTATATCAAAATGCTCATCAAAATGCTTAGCAATATCAACTACTGAAACCTTTAGAAGAATTTTGGCTCAATAGAAGTAAGAAATGCACCAACCTGCACAACCAACAATAGCTCGACCTCGTTGAGCATGGGAAATATATCGATTGCAAGCTCGTAGAAATAATAGGGTTGCGCCTATAGTTGTTGCGACTTGTATACCGCCGAAGATGGAATATTTTTTCTGCTCTGATGAAGCCGACTGTGGTGGTACACTCATATCGGAAAATTGAGCTTAACCAAGAAGCGCAGATGCATATGGACGTATTCAAACGTACACTGAAGATATATATATATATATATATATATATATATATATATATATATATATATATATATATATATATATATGCCTCTTCCCTCTTGCGAAATGAAACGATAAGATCTCAGGTGAGTTTATCTTAACCTCTAACGTTCCTGTAAACAACTCCTGATCCAATCAGACTTCATGAGGATGCCAGACAAATTCAGTAAAACTACCGTAGTAATGCAATAATATTCACCACGCAGAAAGCTCCCAATTTGGAAAGTGCGTATATATGCAATAAAGAGCTGATCCCGATAAAACTACAATAAAGAGTTTATTATTAGAATGGAAAAAGACAAAAAAGTTAACACATTCAAGAAAAAGAAAACAACTGATATTGGGAAAGACGCACATACAAATTGTAAGAGTGCTGTGAAAACATTGAGAAAGTTTTTAAATACAACAAAAGCATTTCTCACGGTATCCTTTCAGCATTCCCCTACCCCCTCCCTCCCTCCCTCCCTCCCCTGCTATTGTTTCCACGGTAACTCCTAAAATTCATTGCCGTAAACAGAATAAACCTGGAACATTGCAGTTCTATCCAATAAAGCTGTGAAGTATTCAGCGTTAATCACTGCTATATAAACAAAAGCGGAAATTAAACTAGTTGATAAGATCTGATCTCACTCAAATTTCACGAATTCATCCACAATGAATTTTTTTTTTGAACTGACCCTTAATGTCTTAAGAATTAACANCCCCCCCCCCCCCCCCCCCCACCCCCCTTGCTTGCTTGAAAAAAAAAGTGATGAAGACGATGGACCGTTTAAACTCCACAATTTTTACATAAAAGTAACCAATCCTTGCCAACTTCTAGCCATTGTGGAAGCAACGTTAGTATAAACTAGTGGTCGTGAGTGATGCTAATCGGTAAACTTCCTGCTGAGCGAACAACTTTTTCGAAACCTCTAAATAACAATGCCTCAGAACCCCTTTACGATAACTATTCCACAAAACGATCAAGAAACATCAACCATTTATAAGAATGAGTCAACAAAACAACCAGCAACTCCACCGCCAACAAGTTAACAGAAGCAAAGACACAGTAGTACTTGAGGGAGGCGGAAAACAGAGGCGGACCGGGAGGGAAGAACTGGTTGGAGGAGCAGCACCAGAAATCACACACCGAAATCTACTCGAAAGGTTCGATTTCTTGCGCAGATTTTTCCATGATATCACCTTCTTGCGGTATCCACACAAATCCAGGAAGAAATCGCATCAACAACCAGCTCGTTCCAGGTACAACCACTATAAACTCGATTGCTACACTGAACTAGAACAAATTCATCTGGGCCTTTTAACCTCTATAGTGTCTTTGAGTTCACTGCTTCCATGCAAAAATATGGAAACCGAATATAAGTGTGTACAAATCGCAGTGAAACGAATGAATCTGCGAGCCTATCAAACGACTTAATCCCTCAGGTCGATTTCATCACAGGTCACAGGTTGTTTGATTGGAATCATCGACTTCTTCTCGACGTCTCTCGATAGTGCTTTTCGCATATCTGAATAACGTGTTATTTTATCGTTCATGGAATGAAATAAAGCGAAAAGCCCATGACAAAGCTAAAGAAATGAGAAAAAAATAAAAATCCGATAAAAACAACACAAATCTCTCCGAACATCAAGCCCAAATCAGGGCGTCCAGTTTTCTGACCCTGAACGAGTGAACCTCATTGCAGGTATAAATTTTGAACCCTCAGCAAGAACTACTGTAGTGGAGAGAGATCACTTGCGGATAAAACTCGGCAAGAACTTGATGGAATAAAAACTAAAAACGTCTGTCTCAGTAGTGCCCATGAAAGCATTGAAGTACGAAATAAAAAAAGGCTGGATTGCATGAGATACATAATGATAGGGCGATATAGTGCAAGGGCTGGGTTTTCTGTTCAAGAAGAGGGCTAAATCTGGCAAAACGAAGGAGACGAGTGATGGTGGTGAGGAAGGGGAGCGGAGCTTTAGAAGAAATCAAAATTTTTCGGAGTCTTTGCAAGGAAACGAGTGAATTTATATCTATATGAAATAAAAGCAAATTAAATAAAGGAAAGCAATGAATGGACCCACCAAAAGCATCCTCTTCATTCTCGCCCGAATAGTAATCGATAATCCGTCGATAAACAACGTATCCAAGAGCCGTATACATGCTGATCGCCACTGCATTACTCACCCGTACGAACAAATCCACGAAGTAACACTTCTTCCTGAATATTCAGCGGTAATCGTAATAACAGAATGATGCTCTCTGAAAGAAACCATCGAATAGAGGTACGATATGAAGACGTCAGACATAAATCTGTCCAGGATCACCACCGCCTTCCATGTGATATGTGGGTGGGATATAACGCATCCGTGCTACGGCAATCACTTCCACGTGGTTTCTATCGTATAACTACTTGGACTTAACTGAACCTAAACGAAATCCGGTAGCTTCACCCTATTCAGAGGGTTTGCCTGCTTTTAACAAAAGTGGAATATTGGAGACGGAGGGGAGGAGGATGGGGGAGGATAAGAGGAGGAAAAGGATGAAGGAAAAGGCCAAAGGAAAGGTGCGTGGCATAGTCTTATCACAATTATGGCCATAAAATATTGACCACGCTCACAGCCGCCATATTCAGCACTTAGATTCTCATCAGAAGCGAAATGCTGCTGAAGAAAATCGCGAAATTTTGACGACAAGATAATCAAATACGAAAGCCAACGTCCTTTAATCCACCTTCAAGCTTTTAACGCTTATAATAGCTATACTCTCCCTAGAGGACAGTTTGCTCAATATCGTCGTAAACAGATCAGGGATGTATTCAATGCAACTATCATTCGATAACACACAACACAATCAACATCACCGCTTCAAAACGAGCATATATTCTGACTTGCTTCAGAAACCCCTCAGAAACAGATATGTCTTTGTAATGAAGCCTCACACAAGAAGCCACCAACGGAACCCATCGATGATATTCAGCCTGTCACCCAACCAGACTTCAAAAATATTTGAATGAATCGGTGGAAAAACCAACATTTCGGATATATGTTCGAGTGTTTGCATCATACGTGCGGCCAATCGTAAACGACGATAAGTTGGTGCGACCGTAACTGCCGTTACGTGACCATGCCAGTTCTCACGTTCACCTTCCGCTTTCCCCATCACTTAAATGCCGGAATCTCATTAAATCTATAAACTATATATATATATAGAACTAACGAATAACCTCAAGCAAAAATGTCAGCATTATAAGGTTCCAACCCATGAAGTGAATGATCCTGCATTACAAACCTCTCTGCAGTTCATGATGGCACCCGAAAAGGTTTCTAGCCACAAGACAGCAGCTCTTCATTATCTTGTCACTTCCTATCGAACGTTCAGCAACAAAATTAATAAAACCTCACTTCCCGATTTTCCTTTCTCATATCTCTCCTTGTTCACCAAAAATGCAGCAAAATCGGTAGTTCTATGGAGTTTTATTTGCTATTCGATCACGGGCACAGAAAAAACCCCAATTAAGCCAACAAAATTTACATTCGAGTCGCTAAAATGATAAGATTCGAAGAACCCATAGTGCTAAATGAACCATTTCATGTTACGCAATTAACCTGAAAGCTACGGCTGTTGAAAAGAAGGAATAAAATCGATGTAAATTATATCAGCTGCAAGCAAATGTGAAAAAGAAAAATTACCATAGCCCATGATTTCGCCATTCGGATGTTCGCATACTTGGAAGTATTCTGGATGGTTGATCAGATATTGCAGATAAAAGTTGAATCCATACTGCAAATGAAGACATCACTTTTCATTGAAGCTATAATAAATAAAGTTATTTCACGCCTGAAGGTGTGATGCACTCAAAAGATAATCTTTATAACAACTTGCAATCAGGAACAAAAAAGACTTCTTCCTGTATACTCCCTTATCAAAAAAAAAAAGAAAGAAATTTGAAAGTCCACCAATCCCACAACCAAACAATTTTCTACTCACCAGAATGAGAGTGAATGCCATGGAGTGGCCAACCTAGAGGAAAATCAGCATCTTGATTTATAAGCAATGAAAAAACAACACGTAAGTAGCCTCCCTGCATTTCTCGTTACTACTGCGACGGACGGGGAGGGGGACTGGGTGGAAGAAGGAGAAGGGAGATATATGTAAGATGTCAATAAATACTGCTCCTTATCTGTGACAGCTATCACATCGGTAACTTTCAACATCAGGTCAGTTGCGATCGCTTTGGAAAAATTTTCCCATTTTCGGAATCACAGAAACTTTCAGGAAGAAACAAAAAAATTTTCAGTAAAATATCGCATACACTCTCAAAATCGCAAAAGGATCTTCAAAAAATAATACGTCCCAGACTCTTCTTTTATTATTCAAATCTTAAGGGGAACCCACGCGCCTTCTAACCTCACAATATCGTCCCACCCTATAGCACTACCAATAAATCCACTCAACCGCAACTTCAGAGAAATATTTGCACAGCTCGATTACTGCACACAGCTATGAAACAAAGGCATGTTTCCACAGTGTAGCTCAAATAGAACAAAACAGACGAACCGTTTCAGTGAGAGGATCGAGATTCCTGAAAGGAAGCAACGTGAAAAACTTCAAAGCAGTCAAATATATGCAAGATGTAAAATTCATCACGACTCTGTCACCCAAAACCAGAGAGGGACAATGCCTTCCAACATGTATGTAACAAATAATTAGGATACGGCTCAAAATTGTCCATAAAAAGACCATCTAATACAACAAAGATCCTCCTCGAATTCCGACCTCAACTCGAGTTAGAATTCTCTGATAAAAAGCTTGAGCTCCCTAACATTCCAGTAGAAGAAGTATGGACTAAAGAGTTTTATACATTTCTAGGATTGGTAAGTTCCGGGAAAAAAGAAACAACTGTGTAGTGAATCGAAATCCAAGCTGAAAAATAATTAATGAAAAAAAGAGGAAATGTAAACGCCCAATGATGTGCGATCCTGATATCACTTAAATATGAATCCAAGAATTGTACAACTCTTTTCCAATGATCTCAAAGAATATAAGCATAACTCACACGTTATTGAATCGGAACAAATCAAAGACATCGAAAGGTCGAATCGTTGTCATTACTGAAAATCGACACGATCAGTATCGATCAAAGATCGATATAACGAAGCAAATCCCAAAAACTCGTAGTGTCTGTAGATTTGATAGATTCAGAAGCAATAATAGATAGGTGAGGTGATTCAAACGATACAAAGATACTCGAAAGAATAGTGGGGTCGAGTATGAGTTCCTTGCATAGACCAATATTATTTTGTCCACACTAACTTCGTCGGCCTTACTGAGAGTATTTCATCGCTTTTTTGAATCACCATTATACCAAAAGATTGTGAGATCACGTTCATTATGAAATTGTTCGTCGTAACACACTTGGGTGGGTCGAGCATGTGACCTCGGGGTCATGCTCGTGATCATGACCTCCGTCCACGTTCGCGACCGGCAGGAGGGGACAGGAAATCATTACCAAGGCAACCGAAAAGTGAGAATGCGTGCAGCTGAAACAGTCACACGGCCAAAAGTGCTGATTTACATGATCACACGATTCCACCACTCTCTTTAGCCGCATCTTTCTACGTCAACTGGTGCATCGCTGAACCCGTATTCCACCCATAGAAATGGGATGAGAGAGAGGAGGGGGGTGAGGCGGAGCGTCCAGAAGACAAGCAAGGAGGACATGGCATCTTTTAGGGAGAGGACCCTCAGGAACAAAAGAAAAGAAAGCAGTTCAAAATGTCTCATTTGCTATCGCATAATTTTCTTCTTTTCGCAAAGTCGAATATATTTTCCGATCGTTTCTGATAAGGGAATACAGCAGAGCTGTGAATGGGTACAGAAGTTTCTTTAGTTCAGGAAAACGTCATTTTTGTGTCCCTTCAGTCAAATGTCACCACCTGTCGACACCGCTGCTTTTCGGTCCGAATCCAAGAATGGACCTAAGATCCTTCCCAATCCGTGACACGTTTTTCCTCTCATGCCAACGATCGAAAACTCCACAATATTCAACGATCACTGGCACCTCCTACGTCGATTCGGCAATGAATCGAAATTGATATCCCGCCATGAAACTTCCACTTGCCCACGATTTCATCACCTATGGCCTCACTGTAGTGGATTTAGTCAGACTGTGAGTCAGACTTAGCATGGAAAACACCGAAGAATGGTAAACGTCAGGGCTGAAGGACATAGTGTGACTTTTTGGTAATGTTTCAAATATGAGTCAAAACAATCACTCTGTAATTCCATTCAAAGCAGTACAACGTGTTCCGAGCCGAAATATGCGGTCAATAAACGAAAGGACATCAACCCCGCATTTTTTGCAGCACATGACAACAAGACGCCTCCTCGACAATGTCATCACCCCAAAAGTTTGATAAATGCCTCTCGACCACTGCAACAACATAGCCGTCCCCAAGCAATTCTTCCTCACCTTTATTTGTCGTGAATATAACTTTTGCTGATTTGAGTAAACTTGTTTTGTCAAAATGCAATATTGCCATTTGTTTTTATGTATTTATGAGGATGCTTCCGTGCGAATACCTCGCACTCTCATCTCAAAAACATCTACAGCTCAAGCTATGGAATAGGATCAGCATTATGTACCACATCAACCTGTGCCTCACACTATCGTTTACGCCGAAGTGTCAACTGCAAAAGACACTATGGACATTTAGACGTGCCTGAAATTTGTCCGTAGCTCACATTGGCTGCATCGTGATTTTACGTCGTTCCATAAAAACGATTCTATAAGAGACTCATACAGACGGCCGGAATGTTTGCATTTCGAGGAATTACTTCGTCAATGACTCGTGAAAATGGTTGATCAGATCAGGGCGACGGAAAGAGAGGCGTATCGCTCTAACTCCACTTATACCACTTCTGCTCGGATTCCGCATCAACAAGCACCACAGATGGATAGATACACACATGTGTAGCGTGCCCGATCAACGGTATCTGCTTCACTGGCATCATATCAGGCTCATATCTCATAACGATAAGAAAACTACTTTTAACAAGAAGCGTAACGCTCAACAAATAAATTCGAATTACTTTACACAGCGAAGAGAACGTGTGAAATTAAAAATGAACGCTAAAAAATCGATTGTTCGAGCAAAGGCAGTTGGCTGAGGGAAGTTGAATTCGAGTCGACGAGGTAATCACATACGATTTGATGAAATAATTTATGTGTCATTATTTAAACGGAAACAAATAAACACAAAAAAAAAAATTCATCAGTAATTCAAACAATAAACAAAATTCGATCGATAGGCCTGAAGAGTGCATCAGCACAAATGATCTACAATATAAGCTTGGCTAGCTATATGAATAAGTCTAATTTGGAGTCAATTTCATTGATACATTTTTTCCGCTGATGGCAGATTAGGTGCAACTTTTTTGATGATGAGCCGAATATCATAAATATCTGATAAAGAATCAATCCAGTACAACTTGTAGATTCAGTACCACATTTTCTCTGATCTGCAGTAGAAAGGTGCCGAAAAACAAATAATAAAGAAAAACCTCAGAAAATGCAATTCAGATCACTCTATTCAGAAGCACAATTCAATCTCCGTGAGTATAGATACCATCTTGCATTGGGGAAAATTCCTGAGATAGCCAAGACAGCTACAAAGTATATCAACTTGAACTAGTCAGTCTGACAGCAGGCATACGAGATGAATGATATAATAGGGAAGGCGCTTAATGTCCCTTGTGATCATCCTCTTCAGGTATACCGATTCCCTTCAGAGCGGGGATCTTCTTCTTCAGCCAACGCATGTAGAACAATTCCTGACGCTGATCTTTGGCCACTAACGATTCGTTCATTTGAATCTTATAGTAGGCGTAATGCATCGCTGAAAACAAACATATCAGTAATCCACAGTTCAATTTCATGAGTTTTGAGACTACAGAACTGCAGCTCAAAGGTTGGAACTACCAAACAGACGAAGACATACGAATATACATGCGCACCGCCAAAACGTTGCTATGAAGAAAGTTTCTTAAGATGTATAGAGAGCACTTTCTGGAGGAAATCCAGAATAAAATCCACTGGAAAGCAGAAAAGGTGAAAAGCATTTTGGTGCATTGATTGCTCCCGACATTCTGATGAAATAAGTCTACTACAAAAGATTTGTTACTCGCCAACTTCTATATCTTTCTAGATTACGCTCAATCAGTCACCTTAACGCATCTAGTCATATCAAAAAATAACGTGAAAAAAAAAAACAAATAAGAAAGAGCAATTCACTGCAGAAAGGGGAAGTGGCAGGGAAATTTGATATTTATTTGAAAGTTTTAGCACTACGAATAAACTTTTGAAAATGGTTTCACCTAAACATTCATTCCATCGTTTTTATGGAATTCTTTTTCGTTCATATAACTGTGTTATGCTACCTTAATAATGTGAACGAATGAGATGGGTAATATCCCAACATAGGGAACGGGAATAAACGTAATGAAATATAAAGTGCTGCTCACCGATGATAAGCGCTCCAAAAACGCCAATTTCTTTGAAAGTCCTTGATGAGACCATCCCGCTGAGATTAATTCTCGACTTTAAGCGTTGCTGCAAAATAAACATCACATCAACTAATTTCAGTTCTCTTTTAATAAACAATATTCATTCTTCAAGATGAAATGATGCATGAAAGACCACACTCGAACAGATATAACACGGATGCCCTATCGGCAAGTCCAACTGAGGTTAAATTACCACTGCGCCATACATCACCCTCATTCTCACTCACTCCTCTCTTCCGGTTGGTTGGCAGCAAGAAGCAATATTATGAAATATATAATTACAGAGATGATACCACACATCTGATATTCAATATAGCAATTTCGCATACACAGTGATTAGGCAAACAAGAGAACACCACTGCGGGAGATTCATGACGACAACTTATATTTGGGAGAAAGAAAAGAGCTACGAATGCAAAAAAAGGAAATTGCGGGTTACATCTCCTCTCGGAAGTAATAAATCAGATAGGAAAAATAAATACAGACGTACCTAGATGACTTGCTTCGTTTCCTTCTAAGCTATACAAATATGTCGCTTTCTTGAAGAGACGGAGTCAAAGGAGAGCGGAGTCAAATAAGCCAAGGTTAGGCGCAGAAAAACCATTGTACCTCTATTTCTGGGATGTTTAGGGATGAGGAACTAACTATTCGCCAATTTGAATTCTTTAAATAGAATGAGCTCACCGCCTCACTCGAGAAGACTTTTAGCACCATTAATAAAGCACTTAAAGCCAATAAAAATTAGATCAAATATTCAGAGAAGAACATCACTGACCACATCAAAGAGCCATTCCAACAGAACAAAACCCACCAAATATTAGATATTACAGAAGTATAAGCGGAAAGAGAAGAGAATAACTGTTTATGATAAAAACATTATCAATAAATAAAGAGAATGCCACTACAGTAAACTCCCAATATAAGCACAGGAAATAAAATCGCAAATAACCTATTTCTTGAGAAACACCAAATTTAAAATATTGTCGAAGATTTGAGGGAAGAAATATTCGTAGGACCTAACTTATCAAGAAACCGGGGGTAATATATGCAAAATATGCACTACCAGAACAACAGGAAAAGCCAAAAACACCGCTTCCACTTTCCTTCTCCATCCCGGTTCAACGCTTCTTCCAGAATTAGACCGTCTCCCCCATATCCCATATCCACTGCTCGAACGCATCAGATCGAATTTGAAGCTGCAAATGATAGAATATGGTAACATGAAACGAAAATGCGGGTGATTCGAAACGCTTTAGGACGAACAACAAGAGCTTCATATTGAGCAATTGCGAGGATGGAAAAATTCATTGTCATTCAAAGTTCTCTATCGAAATCTTGTCGAGCATGATAATGGCAAATTTCTGGAAGCATTCCATTCACATGACATATCTGGTGATGGCGTTGGATCGGAAGTACTTTTGCCACGAATAAATCATTCATAGTATCGTTTCTTTGGGGGGTAATAGCTTATAGTTTTTACTTCTTTTGGCAGGTACAATTCCACAAATATTAGCGCTTTGTTGTATAACTCAGAATAGGAAATCTACTTCGAGGGAATTATCGAATGGAAGCCTCAGATAATACTCGAGCAAATATCGCTTCTCTTTCGCAATTGGACAATTCATGGAGGCTAACTATCAATCAAGTTTGCAAAAAAGTTAGCGGTGTCCAAGAGGAAAAACCGCTGAGAGAAACTTTCATTAATCGTAGACAGAATTTGCAATAACAACAGATGCATCATTGTCTTAATATGGCAAGATTTTAAGGCCCTTCTATGTCTGCAGATATAGCTAGAATATACTAAAAGACGTAGAAAGGCAATCAGAAATGGATCCGAACTCGAGGTAATGAAGAGAACCAGGTTGAGCGCCTTGGGTCTAGGAGGTACTTTCGGAAAAAAAAAAAAAAAACGAAGGTGGAAGGGATTAATTATCACCTTAATCAAGGATGGTCCAGCAGTATTCTCCCTTCGGCCCATCTGAGAAAGTTCAGGAATGTACGAGCAAGACGACGACGAGATTCTTTTTTTCGATGATGCTTGTTATCTTCATTGAAGATGACCGTGTAATTATGCTGCTTTCTTTTGCAATGAAAAAGCAAGTTTCGAATGCGTCATTTGACGTTATTGTTGTTTGGGAATTGTTATTGAAAGTAGGTTTTAAAAACCCGTAGTTATTGTGACATAACTGGATACTGTGTATCGACCTCTAACAATGGTTCTCGTTCGATCCTCCTATCTGCTATTTGAGGAAAGTTCAAAGAAATAGCTCTTCCTAAGATAAATAAGGTATCATTTGTAACATTGTTCTCGAAATAAGTGCCTTAGATGTGAGAAGCTATCGCTCAGCTAGCTTGAGTTTTTTCCACCTTATTTACTGTCGGAACAACTTCTACAGGAAGATGTCTTACATAGTAATCACAAAAATATCAGATGAGCATTGTTCCGTGAATGGAAAATTCCTAATTATATAAATGTTTGCATTTAGCAATTTGTGAGTGGAAGAGCTTGGTGGGTAATGAATGATAATATACGAGGAATTCTGTAATCGTATTTTCCGAAGAGCGTTGGCTTCGGATCACTTGAATTCCTGTCTGTCTATGATGGTGAAGGCATTCGTTGTTACCTTTTAGAATGCATAAAATTTTATTTATTAACTCGTTTTTAAGTCATAGCAATCAAGGATACCTATCCTGAATGGTGAGGAGTGATCTTTGATATTCCTTCAGATTCCGTATAGGGCAGCTAATTATTGTTAATGCCTAATTTGATGAAATTGTTTTCTTTTACTGCTATCGTTAATTCTATTTATATGATTTGGGACTGTGATGGCGTTCTTCTCAATCAATCTCATCCCCGCCCACTCATTTGATATTTCCGTCGAAGATAGATTTGAAAAGATCGAGATAACATATCTCACTGCAATTTGCAATCAATGGTTGCATTAAACCGTCCTCTCTTGCTGATTTTTTCTCGCTTCACCTTAAATCCCATCCCTCCCTTCCTTCCCTCCCCCCCCCTCCCCCCACTTCAGCTAACTTTTTTCCTACAACTGCCCCTCTCTCCTGCCTTTCAGACTGTTCTGACTTCCCAATTTCCGGATATGTGTAAACGTGTTTGGTGGATTCTGCATCCTTATTTTTTATTCTCATTCATTTATTTCTATTTTATGTCGTCTTCTAATCGACTATTTGGCTACACTTATGAAGATTTGAACGGAGCAAAAAGACAGCTAAAGATGTAAGCTGAGTAGCTTAAGTTCATACTTCTATTTCAAAAAGACCGCTTAAAAGATCAGGTCTTTCTAAATATTGTAAATTCTGCGCTTAAAAAATCAGCCTTCCCTGAATTGTCAAGTGCCACCAGCAATGAGACAAATAAATCCTTTTTAAAAAGTCGAATTTTTATGACCGCTTTCAGGAAAAAATAATCCGAATACGATGATTTTCACTTTGCTTCTCGCAATTTTTTTTTCTCGAAACAAAAAAAGCATTACGAAGCCATTGTGTTATAGCTGTCCGGCGGTTGTTCAAATGAGATGCATCCATCACGAGCATAAAAAGGGTCAACGTTCAAGGTCGAAATGGTTATTATGTGCTTTCTCCATCGTCCTTACTAACTTTTCATTTCATATAACTTCATTTGCAGCACTCTATCTTGTTTCCAACAGTCTATTCTTGCATATCACAATATTAGATAACATGCCGCCATATCAGATCAATAATTTTCTTGGCTTTGGATCGATATTTTTCCTGGCTTTTTTCCACTGGAATAGACGCTTCTCAAAAATGATTTTGTTTTTAATGAGCGGAAATTACCCATCTGCATGTTCAGCAGTTCAAGATGGAGTACATCAGAGCGCTGCAGAAGCTGCAGCGATGAATTTTTGTGAGCGAATGAGGTTTGCGGCAGACACAGGGAGCGGCATATCCTACAGCCAATTAGTGTCTATACAATCGCTTTCAATATGTTTTATGAGCAATATGAAACCTCACTTAATTTGCATATATAAATCCTGTTGTCGCTCAGATCAAATGCAGGCCAAAAAATGTTTCATTTCTCCATAGGTCAGATTTGAGCTAGAAAATATTAATTAGGTTTTATGCATTTTGTATTTCGAATTGGGTTTCAATTTATATTACCGGTTGGTCATTTGTGAAAAGGCGAATTGAGAGATGTTTTGTTAATGATTTATTCTCGTCATATCATCATATTTCAGTTCAAATTGCTTTCTTTATGGTTAAATAAAGCAATGGTTTATGGTTAAATAAAGCAATTTGAACTGAAATATGATGATATGACGAGAATAAATCATTAACAAAACATCTCTCAATTCGCCTTTTCACAAATGACCAACCGGTAATATAAATTGAAACCCATTTTGCTTAGGTTCTTCATTTCAAAATGGTTCTTTTATCGTCAGATGGTCGTTAAAGCAGTTGATTTAATTTGCTGACTAGTTGTTGAGTGATGCGATAAATTTTATTGGGAATTTATCCATTATGCTTGTGATTGGATAAAACTTTATTGTACAATAATAGCATTTCGAATCGAACAATTTCTTTCTCATAATTGACGAGAAATAAATAAGATCCCATCATATATATTGGCTTCGAGATAAGCAAGGAAAAGAAGTCATTATTCACAAAACGGGAAATGCGTTAGAAGAGCAAATAAAGAATATTTGCAATCAAGCGAACGAATAAGATAAATGAAGTTATTGCATATGCCGAGTGTGCAATCCAGTAAGATTTACGATATGACTGATTAGAGTTTCTGATATGATTTATGATATTATCTATTGCATAGTTTAGCATATTGATCGTTGTGGTGATAAGATCCAAAAAAGAAGGTGATAGGCAAAGAAGTATTCCATTTGAAAGAATATCTTAGAGAGTAGTTAGGAGAAAATTGAGAAATACTCAAGATATTTCGGGATAACTTGTTTTGCAACTTGATGCGATGATTGTCGAAAGAATATTACCCCAACTTAGATCATTCAAGATTCAATATTACCGTTTACCATTCCACCAATTTTTTTCTTTAGATACTTGTGGTATTCCTAAAGGTTTGATACTGCATTCGATCGCAGCTAACATTCTTTCGTTAACAATAGCTAGCCGTTGTCATAAACCCTTTTCAAAGTTATTTTAGTTGAAACGCCCTTGTAGATTACTCGTTACATTTCATGGGCATTTCATGGATTCTGTCCGTGCTGATTTACACGAAGGCGATGGCAAAGACTCGAGAAATCGTCCATTCTCCAGCTAGGGATTTAGTAAAGTTCCCCTCCTCCCCCCTCTCCCACTCTCTCCCCCCCCCCCCCACCCCCTTCCGAAAACATGAAAGCGGCTGAAATCGTTCCCATACACTCGAACATTGTGTTTGTCTTTTCTTTAGTTTTTTTACACTTGGGAGAGGGGAGAGGGAAGGAGGAGGGAGCTATGCAGCTACGGTTGGGCGAAGTTATCAATAAGCAAATAAAAGTAGCTGGATATCACACATCCAGGAAGAGCGGTCGAAAATGGCCAGCATTTTGCCGAATACTTCTGTTTTTTGGTTGGCCAAGCGATTGCATTGAGTGAATGAAACGTCATCGAGTGAATTAAGAAAGTGAGCAGTTGCCATGAAACTAGGGCGGCTGATTGGAAATAACCAGCACTTTGCTGGAAAATTCAGCTCTTTTTCTATCTTATATGGGCGACTAGGTCTGCGATTCTTGAGTGAAGACTTATTAAGTTGATCCAGAAAGTGGACCCTTCTTTTAAAACACTGTCATCGTTTGTTGATTGAACTCTTGGTAGATGAATCCAAAAAAGGTCAGTTGTATTATTGACCGACCAAAAATAGCAGCACATTAGACAACACTTAAGTTTGCTTGCTGGCCAAGCGTTAACAGTATATAGTGTTAATAGGTTGGATTTGCTGACTCCGGACATCCATGGGCCAAATGCATAAGCTAGTTCCTCACCTATAACGTCATCAAAGACGAATTTCCTGCGATGATGACGTTTTTCACATTTTGGTCAAATGCGAGTAGACATATGTTGTACAATGTGTTTTGACTTGTGTAGGCAAGTCGAACAAGTAATATGCACAAGGCAGCAGAATAAAGTGTGAAACAGATGTGTCGTAGTGGTTGGAATTTACATATGCTCGTGAAAATGCCAAATTTTAAGTCATTTCTCAGGCAATCTCAGTGAAATTTTTCATTTCAGTCGAACAATGGAGAAGAGAGCGGTACAATTCGGAGCGTTGAGCACTCTTACTTCATAATTTTCGTATATTCATCCACGCTGTCTCGATATTTGCCTTCAAATTTACGGGTGCACCAATTCGGAAAGTGCCATAAAAAGACGCGCCAGCTATTCGTAAAATATTTCAAAGATTCCGCCGTGATGGAAACTGGGAAGGCAAAAACCCTCATTAAGCGCTTGAATATATGTGTGTACATTACATTACGCAATCGTTATATATATATATATGTATATATATATATGAGACTTTGCAAAGCGCAGCTACCTACTCGGAAATCAATCATCCAAAAGAGGAGGGTGTCTGTGCCTGGTACTCCCAAAACTCGTAGGCAGCGATATTTTAATATGATGGTAAAGTGGATATTCCTATTATGCACCTGGCATAGTCGCCCATTCTGTTTATGTGAGCTTCAAAATTTCCATCTGCAGTATGCATTATAGCGACGCGCCCTCACCATATTTTTTGCAATTTCTTGGCCATCTGTCCAGCAATCCAAAATTGTAAATGATCAAAGCAAGAATCAGAGTCATGAAAGTTGATGGATATCATTTCCTCCAAATATTGTAAGTCTCAATTCGGTACGTCATACACGAGGCATCCTGAAACGCTGCATTTTAGCACCGTGCGAATAGCATTTTTCGTCGAAATAACAAATTATCGGTATATATTAGCAGCAGACTCACTTGAAATATGATCGTTCCATTGCGTTTGATTTGTTATTCGTTAGCGACTCTTGAAAGTCGTTGATCTGATACATCGAATCATCCTTTGACCTTTGACCTTTGACCTGTTGCGTTTATTTTGCTATATATTCATAAATATCCTATTTTAAATTTTCATTCGTTTTCAGTGACGTCAACATAAATTTCTCATAATTAAAAGAATCGATTTCAAAAGCCAATTTGGCAATAGTCTAAAGAGCCGATTTGAAATTCCGATGGTCTACAAAGCGAATTTCGAATTCAAGTCACATATGAAAGGCTTTGAGTAATGAAGCTGAAAAATGGAAAAGAGTAGCTGAAAATAAAAAAGGAGCGGGTGGTCTTCTCTCAACCATCCACCGGTATTATTTTTCTCCACAAATTCTAAAAAAGTTTCTGCGGACAGATATCTGATTCTCTTGAATTTATACGAGTTATCACCATACAAAGCTATTAACTAGGTTCAAAGCCAAAACCAGGTGAAAAAGAAGGTAGCCAGGGAGGTTCATTTGCAGTGATCCAGATCACTTGAGTTCCTGAATTTTGGCAGAGTTCCATACAAAATTTTTATTGTTCCAAAAAAAAATTCGCTCAAAAACCAGAAAAAAAAGTGATCTAACATATTCGGATAGTGAAGCCCCAACTGCGATTTCCAGTACATCCCTTTCAGGGAACAACATCTGAAAGCATTAAAACTACTCGTAGGAAATTCAAATTCCATGGCCCTTTTTCATATCGTTTCCAACAAAGATAAGTGAAGTTAATCATGAATTAAAACTTGTCTAAAAAATTAATGCTCAACAATTAATCACTTTTCCCTCCTTCGAATGCTTCTTGGATTCTCCGCTTTAAATAAACTATCGTCCATCGTTCAGTAGGCTGCCGATCGTGTGATACATTAAAGCGATGAATCGAGAATAATGGCTCAGTTGTTTTATCGTCGCTTAATCTATATGGACTAAAATAGGTCAAAATGCACCAAATTCTCATCAGTCGCTTAGTTTCTGAATGAGTTTCACTGACGTTAAGCTTGCTGAGAGCATTTGCAGTCAATTGTGCTATGTGTTAAGTTCCACTCATCGTCAATATTAATTCCGTTATGTGGTCATTCGACGTAATTAAGTCGAAAAGTACGGAATATCATTATAACAAATGTGAATAAAGGATATGAATCATGAAAGTAAACAATTTTGCACTCATGAATTTTGTATGTTTTGAATGCTGGAGTGCTCGTTAAGATAATATCTATGATTGGATAGGAAATTAACATTAGTAATCATTCCGTTGTGGGTATAGAATTTCCCAAGCACATGTGTTCATCCGACTTTTTAGTCATCCATATATATGCTTCGTTATCTAACCGAAATAAAAAGGTGAGTGAATAGTGAGGTTAGGGGTGCAGGTGGATAGTGGAGGAGAGGAAAGGAGGCACACCTTGCGAGATGAGGTAATCCTCGAAGAGGTGCTCGAACGCCAACGGCTTTAGATTTTTTGCTTGTTGCTGACTAAAATAAAGCACTCAGTTGGCAGCTGTCGACAGTGCAAGAAGGGCACACCTCCGAGCGCATCGTTCTTTTCGCTCTCTCCTCGAAGATGCTTCTTACCACTCTTCCATATCTTCGAAACGTATTCACTCAACTCGATTTCTTTGCTTATTACAAATATTTATATCAATATTTATTTGCTTTATACATTTGTTACAATTTCATTCAAAATTTCGAAATTCTAAATGAATTGTTTCGTTTCATAATTTTTTTTTTTTTTGAAACCGGGAATGCCCATTTCCTAAATAATTTCAAACAAATGTCAGACTGCGTTGACTCGAGAATCGTCTTGGGATGTCGCGTCTACTTTGCACTACCTGTTTTACCTGTAATGCGTCGGCAATATTCGATGACGCTGTTTGTGCCTAGAGAGCTCACTTCAAGAGTGTGAAGTGAGCATATTCATGGTATGGAACATAAGCTGTATGAATCATAGCAAAGCGATGGTGAAAGCCATACCTATAAAAACGATGGTGAAAGAGAAGGAAAGGAAGGCCCAACATCAAAATAATTGAGGTAATATAGCTGAGATTGAGGAATCTGTCACTTCAGACCTTGATTGTATAATATTATTGGTGTTTTAGGTGAATTTCCGTGCTTAGAAAAGTATATTCTTTCCCATTCCAGAGACACTCAGAACTGATTAATGAGACTCGGAAGTGACTCTTACAGGGGGACAACAATTTTAAAGCGGTTTTAGTTGTCTTTAGGCCAATTCTGGATTATAGCAAAGGAAATTTCGGAGCAATTTTTAACAAGCCAAAGGGGTTTGGAGAGAATTTAAAGAGTCTCAAAAAATTATCGTCTAGGAACGCATAAATCTTCTCATAAAATCGGCGTTAATTCTGTTTTATTCGCTATTTCGCAAGTGATTCTTTACGAAGGTGAAGACAATTCAAATCGTACGACAATAGATCTCTTTCATCGCTGAGACGATTCTTAGCAAATTTGCTTCAAACCGATTCAATTAATCACGCCATCTTCGCGTTTATTCGATTGTAAATAACGAATCATTAATTCAGCACACTCCAGATGAAACCTCGGTTCATTTTGGTGTGAACTTAAAGGTTGTGGGTTTGAAAGCTTGAAATATTAAATTCACTATATTACTCGCTTTTCTGACAGCATATGTACAGTGGGAATTGAAAAGTCAATAGCCATAAGCAGTGACCCCTAAGTGTTTAGCCTCAATGACCTTCTGTAGTTACCTATTGCTGATGGCGACTGTATCGTGCCCATGAATCGTGAAAAAGCAGTAATTTCGATAATAAAAGCTTAAATTGCGTTATGTCGGATCATTTGCAGCGACTGTCAAGGTGCGAATATAACTGCACGCAAGCCATTTTGCTGATGAGAGAGAAGAGGAAAAGTTTGCAATCACCGACGAATGAATATAGAACACAGTAGCGCAACGTGGTTGAAACATCATCAATTAAAGTGTTGAAAAGGAACAGATCTAAGGTGGAACCGCGTACCACATTTGAGGCTATATGATTTCATACAAACTCTATTAGCACAGATACGTTTAGTATTTATTGCAATGCAAGTACGGCTTAAGAAACCGAGTTAAATGCTTTTTGTGAGTTAAAGGGAACAACCTCGATAGTGCATTCATTGTTAGTTCCACAAATTCAATGAATTCTGCACCCGTTTCAATACCAATTTTCATGATAGAATTCCTGTTGATTTCCACATTAAATACAATACTATTGAAAATAATTCGATATCCGTCAATGAACCAAAAACCAATATTCTACGCATCAGACAAGTTAGGCTCGTGGTATTTTTCCTGGACAGAATGCTACATATTTTCATAACGCTACAACCTTTAGGATCGTCCTTGGGGACGTTGGAAAGGAAACGGCAATTACATCATTAGCATTCCTAGGAGAAATACTAAGCGAAGCTCTCCTTGGAGATATGAATCAGTGGATATGTAGCGATCTATGATGATACGAAATAGTCGATGATCCATGAAAAGCAATTCGATGAATACTATCATATTCTCGAAAGAGTTTAGCCCTTTCCTTTCACAACAACAAAGCGAATTGTACGCATTTATAAATCGAATTCTAGAATCCCCAATGAAGCAATCAATTGCAGACAAGTGATTTCCCATCACTGTGATAATGATGATGATAAAACACGGAGAGAAAACCAATGAAAAGCCTCAGCATGGCCATTTTCTATTCGTAAATGAAATCATTGATGGAAAAAGGAAAGATTAGAAGCTTTATTCTTGCTCGTTTTAATGTCGAAATAGTTCCAAAGCTTTCTCATATAATCCCTTCGATAAATTATGCTTAACTTTCTTTGAAAATATGCTCCGCTTCAGAGTTATATTCCCAAATAGCCGCTTTATAACGAATGACACATTCGCACCAACAGCAATCTCCAATTTCGAGTGAAATTTAAGGGATATTTTTTTTTTGTTTCGTTGATTCAGCTAACAATGATGAGGTGTTTTCAAAGGGGATGTAAGGGGGAGGGGGAGGGGAATGAGATGGTGCAAAAGACACAGCAAAGAAAAAAGCCACAAAACGATTCAACTAGAATTAAATCAGATCTTTTAACCAATTTATTGAGGCTTTCAGCCTGAATATTCATGACATTTATTGAACTTTCGCACATTCATCGTTTGAGGCATATTACTTATAAAATTTGTTTTACTACTCCATCAATTTCCAAAACTTCTGCTACTGCTTTATATTGTGGGACTTTATAAGAATTCAGTGGGAAAATGCTTCCAATGAGGATGTCCCTTCAAAGTCAACCCTCTAAAATCATAGGCATTTGATTTTCGCTAGGGCGAATTCAGTGTTTATTTTCATTTTGAAGAGTCGTTAATCAATAATAATTGTCAATTCATATCTCGCCGGTGTCATATGGAAATTGGGATCACTGAAATGAGAATACATCATGCATATGAATTTGGTTATCTTCTGTAGAGTGCCATATACTTTGTTGGAGTCTAGCAAGAACGCCATCATGATTCAATATGAATCCCACTTAGTGAATTCATATTTATTGTTAAGTTCCAAATATTGTCAGAAAGCTCTTTTAGAGCTTTGAAGTCTTGTTTTTCCATGGACACCGCGTTGAATTCTTGGATTACAATTTTTACGGGTTATTTGGTATGGAGTTCAGAGCCTTATGTCTCTAGTTGGAAAATACTCAGAATAACTAGCATTCTCCAGATAAGGTGACCATGACTTGACCTGGGCATGCGTTGCGGCCGTGAGCTCACCTGAACGTTTGTTAAGTACTATTTAGAAACATATTATCGTCTCTTCAAAGTGTTCTACATTTCTGCGGCTATCAACGACTGCATTGAAATAAGAAAGCTTGCAGCTGAATATGGCACAATGCAAAACGGAACAAATGTAAGCTACTTTATGTAAGATACGAGGATTCGTAGGTTTTGTAGTTCATACTCGTCAAATCGATATGGGTTTGTAATTATTTGGGTTCCTCCTAAAAAGGGTCACATCATTTTCTGCAGCATTTTATACCTATTCGCTGCAGTTATATATTCCGTTATTTTTATGTGCTGAGTGATACCACAGATTTCTCATTCCTTCACTAGCAATCATTGTTTATACTGAAGATTTCAATAGCCGTCCGCCGACCAAATACGTCGGCATCGGATACGTGGATATGCAAGGATTTGTGTAATTTGAGCAAATCAGCCATCATCATGCATAATATTATTTATAGCTGTGCATATGATATCAGAAAAAAGCATCAACAGCTTGCCGACAATTGTCGGCTATACGATCTCCGTTCGCTTTGCAAGAAAAAAAAGGGGAAAAAAAACAACAACAGCCACATGACTAATATTCGAATCTATTGTTTCAAAAATAAATTCACTCGATGGCAGTTCCGAATTTCCAAAGAAATAACACATAAAGGATAGAGAAATAACAATATTCCGAGCTTCTTGTGCTATATTTTTCTTGCTATATTTTTCTTCCTATTTTCTCTATTACCTTCACAGTCGTTCTAAAAGCAAGCTATAAAGCTAAACGCTTCCAACTAGTCGATAATGGAAGAAGCGTCTAGCAAAATATCTTCTCACTAATCATGCATTTTGTCATAATTATTTCCTCATAATAATTTCTTTTCCAACAAATTCCTTTACTGCAATTCAATCGTAATTTTTGCACTATACTATCTGATAGTATTACATTAAAGCACGAATGGTTTAAGGTCTATCATTGTGTGGATATTTTCTTTGTGAGTCTCTTATCACAAATTCATTTCATAATTCTAATGATTCGATTAACTTTTCGATTCCTTTGCGAATTATTGAAAGCAATAGAGGACAATCGTTGTCGTGCATGCCACTAAAAAAAAGGTGTAACTTGTTTGCTGAGAACGACCTTAATCGATGAAAAATTGTGACGTGTGTATAAATTCTTCAATGGTTCGAACACTTCAATAGTCAATTGCTACGTTCATTTTTGCATTAAACGATAATAACTTTATTATAAAAATAGTTGTTTCTCTTATTTCACAATTTATAAAAAATATTTACGATTATATTTGATAATATGCTTGTTGTTTCTTTTTTAGATGACTTACCGTTTACTATTTTATTAGTGAATATTCAAAAATTTTTTCCGATCCTTTGGAGCTGGAGGGGGGGGGGGTGGAGGAGAGGGGGGAGGAGAGGAGAAGGGGATAGAGGACATGCTCTAATGTTGTTGTTAGCCCTCCTTTCTGTCTATAGAAACGACGTTACGATATTTTCTATTCGTCTATCTACTCATCCGCGTGGTTAAATCAACGTTTCTTCTTAAATAGTCGCAAATTAATATCACTGATTCGTTTTCGATCTCGAGATGTTTCGTTTTTTTTTTGTACATCGAGAGTGAAAAAAGTTATCAAGTGTACACTTCAAATAAACAGAGAAAAGGCCACAAAACGGCCGTTTTGTGCTATTTTTTAAGTTCATTTCTATCTTATAATTCCCTCTCGACATCTCATCTTCCACTTTCTATTTCTTTATTTCCATCAGCAATCATCAAATTTAATGGCGAATAGAGAAAATGGAATTAATTATTGCATCTTCAATAAGAGTATCTATGATTTACTGAATTTTATATGCCTCTTATAGGTGCCGTCCAGGAGAACAATCATTGGAGGCATCGATCTCGTAATACTGAAAGTTTTATGGACGGAAATGATCAACAGAGATTAGGATTCGAAAAATGCTCGAAATTACATAAAATTTCATCAGCGAGTCTTTCAAGTATTGCGAAATCAGAAGAAAAAATTGCAATTTTGAAAAATTTTTCAGCATTTCAGCACAGATGGCACATTAACCACCTCTTTGTGCGTATATATAAACACGTTAGTATCGGGCCAAACACACAAATTGTTCTATTGCTGCGAATATTTTTTTCAACTCGTTTCATTTTATTTCTTCAGAATTTTTTTTTTGTTTCGCTTATCACTAACAGCTGTTCAGATAAGTTTCGACATTTTTCTAGCGTTTCTTTTTTTTTTGCAATCTTCTGACTCATAGCTGCTATGTATAGGTTGAATTATCGCTCTCCGTCGCATCTTATTCTCATTGATTTCCATTTCTTTTTCCACCAACAAGCTGTGCAATTCGCAGATATTTTTCTCCTGAAATTTATTTATTTCCTTATTTTTACTTTAAAATCCATTTTTATGATTGCAATTAATATATGGCATTTCCGTAGAAATGTGGGTGTTGTTCTAGTGCATCCTCGTATAGAGACGATCGCATATTGGCATGGCACAGTGTAGCGTTGAGCGGCTGTATGGTGTTCGTTTGCAAGAACGCATGTCGTTCCTTTTTGTTTTGTTTTGCGTTTTTTTTCGTTCGTTCGGCAGAGATTTACGAAGCAGATCACTTTGTCGCAATGATTCAACTAGCGAACTCATCACCATCGATACTATGATTTTCTATCACGCAATTGTTGGATTGTTAGGAAGCAAGCTTTTCTAACTTAATTTCTCCGAGATTTTATAACTTATTTCCTCTGAGATCTGATAAGTCAGTTTCTGCGAGATTTTATCAGTTAATTGCCATTCTAATACTAAAATCCGAAATTCTTAGGATTTGACTTCACTTTAATAATTCAGATCAGATTGATTCAAAACAGTGGATTCGTTTTGAATGCTCACTAAGTAGCGCCTAATAATAACGAAAATTAGGTGGGTATTGTTGTAATGATAGTGCATTCTACGTTAATCGATCGTTAATTTGAATAGAAGCATTTGAATTTGATGATGCATTTGGATGATTCGAAGTTTAGTGCTGACTACGCTTGCCTAAGAGCCTATTCGGATTGGCCGCTTTGCTATGGCGAGTCGTGCATAACACACACAAGCCATTTTTACATTTGTCCTAAAAGGTTGCATCAAAATTCGAAAAGCAGTTAAATAACGCATTAGCAACTAGAGAATAGGCAGAAAAAGAGATGCACACATATGCAAAGTGACCATCGCCGTAATGTGCTTTTCTACAGTTACAAAAAAATAAAAACAGTGGGGAGTGGGAGCTAACGGTGACTGAAAAAATTCTCAAATTATCTTCTTCTTATAATCTCAAAATTGAAAGCAGTAATACATCAATGTACCACGCAAAGCATAACGTTAATGCAAGAGGATTCTTCCAAAAATCCGATCCTTTCTACTAGTCTTCAATCAAAGTTCAATTTGTTGTTGAAGTCATATTGCTGCAAAATTTGCATATACAAATCTCAGCGTCCCGAATGGTCATAACTGCTCCAGCACTGAGTGAAACGACAACAGCAAATTTCCGATAGACGATCGTTTCAAAAATAAATCCTTCAGAAGTCAGCTATAGTAGTTCGAACGTTGAAACTATGGAACAGAGCTGGGGGATATATCTGTATCCGCCGAGAAATGTCATCATCATAGAGCTTTTCATACGAGCAATTTGCGAAGAGATCTAGAAATGAAAATGATCCACAATTTCGAAGTGATATATTATTTTTCTCCGTTAAACTCATTATCAGAAGCAATAAATCAAACTCGTTTCGGATTATTAATTGAAAACTGTTTATATGCTAAGGGAATGCGAAGTAAAACTCTCGCTATTGTTTTGTACACGCTGTTTGGTTGTTAACCTTTAGTGTAAGCAAACAATTGGCCACTTTTGAGTTGTGCCGATAAGTGGATGAGTTGAGGAACAAGCTGCTTGCTCTCCTTTTCAGCCTTATCTTTCACCTTTAATAATTCCCTTAACTTTGTGCAAATATTTCTTATTTTAGAGTTCATAAAACTACGCACTCATATCTTCCTACCTGCTTGTAATTTTTGTTAAAATGTTATGAAGGTGCTACCTATAAGATTGCACTATGTATAAAGGTGTTTCTCTGTGTTGTAACACGTGCATATCCGATGTCTGTGATACCGACATTTGCACATCCGACAAAGTCGATTTATTCTCTTCATCCCATCAGCAATTTATTTGTTCCTTTCTTTTTTATTTTTATTTGACAGCTTCACTAACATCACTCATTGCGTTGCTCTCTGAGCGTCTATTAGAACAACAAGTCATGACTCATTTCTGCAATCCTCTTGAGATAGTTCACTGCGATGACTGCACCAACTCACAAATACAATATGTCAAAAGACCCTTGGTTGAGGCATCTATTAGAGTAAGGAGACCTCTGCTAGTCGTCCTGCTCAAATACTGAGAAACACAAATCTCATCTACAGTAGTGAGGTATCACTGCAGGTTTCCTTATATGTTTTATAGTAGGTGTATATGTTTTATAATAGTAGGACACCTTAAGGTAAGTTCACCACGAAAAACTTTTTCTCTACATATATCCGTTGAGGGGTCCTTATTGATCGGAGAATGCAATACAAATAGGACTAGGAATTCGTTTCAACATATGTATTCTTTTTTTTAATGCAAGTGAAGAAGCGTGTCAGTGATTCTCGCAGATCATGCGCTTCTGCACTTCCGCTCATATCAATTGCCTTCATAAATAATCAACAATAACGGAATCATATGTACTTTAGCGGGTCGATGTTTCGATCGATGAAGCCACTGTCACAAATCTGCAACGGAAATTCGTTTTCAAGCTGCAAATTTATATTTGCAAAGTGCAGCATGGCATTGTGGTGCTTGTACGTATATATTCGTATATATGTGTATGATGGTCCATTAGTTCAAACCCCACAATCATTAAACCTCAAGTTCGCAAACACCAAAGCGAATCTCTGCAATAAATTATATCCAATGCCACAACCATTAAAGCTAAAGTTGTCAAATTTCGATGGTTATCGTTTACACCACAGGATGATTATTTCTTTCAGCTTTCATGTTCATCGATCAATTTCTTGAGGAATTATGGAATATAAAGTTGCGAAATATTTTTGTTTATTTCCACGAAAGGGTTAGTTGAGTCATTTCGCATCGATTGGCACAAGAAGCAAATTCTTTATCAGATTTTTGTGAACGGTTGAGTTTTTTAAAATATAGGGAAGCATTTAATGTATTTCAACGTTTACTGCTCACCCAATCGAACAAAGAATTGGTCGATTGGGTGAGCAGATTATTGCACGTTTGGCTAGCTTTTTCAATTGTTTACGTGTGACCAATGTGCAATGTCCGCTTGCAAAACGCTTCAAAAAAAATTTTTTTTTGGTACATACCGATGTCTCCAATTTTCTTGAAAACTAATTTATGTTACTCATAATCATCGTAATTCCATTCTCAATGGTTTGCAAATTGAAGCTGTGAGATAGACAAAGTATAGATACACATTTATGGACACAACGCATCCATACTCCATTTGCCGTATGCAAATCCGCCAAAAAAAAGCAGTGGAACTAAACAGTTGTATGATGGATCGTGCGACCTGTAGGACGGAGATGAAGAGTATCATGTGTGGTGGAATTTTACGTTTTTTTTATTTGTGAAATGCCCTTTGAATTTTAGTGTTTTGTCCTTCATCGAAACACTACTTCAAAATCGCTTTTTTTTGTTATAAGAATATTTTATGGATTTTTTGTTCTTTAAATGGCAATATTATTTTCAGTAATCTTTTCGCTTTTGGAATGTTTTTTCTGAGGTAAATGTTCATTAATTTTTTTCTCTTATTCATCATATATGCCCGTTATATTCCAGCTTTCATTTCGTAAAATTTGCACTCATTTTATCACGTTTCATATTAAGAGAAACATACCGATGAAGATCGCTCATTTAACGATTCGCTCACATAGATCGCAACACAATGAAAAATACCTCCCCTCCCCCTCCCCACTTTCCAAAAAACAAGCGATTAATGGTTCCCATAAAATTCAGAATGGCCGGTGGTTTATTTCCCACATAGTGGAAAGTATAATGACGTTTGCTTCTATGAAGACGTTGACGCTGCGCTTTTGACTCGTAATACATGGTCACTAACCATCGTTATCGTGAAATAGTGTCTAGATTAGTGTACATCAAAATATATGATTACACTCAAATATGTGTTTTATAGTGTAACAACACTTGCACTTTTGTAGTGGCATTTTGCGTTAAATAATATTAATAGTAGGATCGAAAATACTTTAAATGGTTTCATCCATTTTTGCGATATTATTGTCATGGACCACCTGGCCGACTCTAAGAAGTGTAGATTGGGAAGAAAAGTCACACGTAGAAGACATAAATTCTCGTAATAGCATAGTTCTGTAAGCTTCATTTCTCCATAATAACACCATAAATTTTTCAAAAAGTCTATCACTTTCTAATTTTGATGGTTATTTTATTGAATGGGTAATTGATGATTCAAAATTCTATCATTAGACTTGCACATTGCACAATTACACTAAGGTTATAATTTATGGTCAGAAATAAAGCTATCATACCGGTTGTATTTCATAGAGTAATGTCACAACATCTCTCTTGTTCAATTATGTTCATCATAAATTAATCGAACAACATTGCTCAGATTTGTTTATTTCGAATATTTTGCGCTTTTTGTTTTGATATGTGAGTGAATTCAATTGGCAAAAAAAAATGCATCGGATTCTGAGGTTCGCTCATATTTCGCCATTGTTTAAAGTAATAAGCCCTATCTTAAATGTTGCCTTTATCAAATAGGATTTAATTTTGTGTTTTTTCTCTTTTTTTTCCGAGTAATATTTCTATGTTGTGCTATTGCTTGCTTGTTGATTGTTCATTATAACACGAACTGTGTTTTGCAATCAGATATCTCTTTTCAGGCAACCGAGATAGCGTTTCAGCAGACAACACAAGCAACAGTGAATAAAGTTCGCAGCAATCATTTTGGCCGTATTGCAATCATTTACGAGACAGCACATATAGCAGTTAAGGTAAGCTTGTTCAGTAATTTATGTTATCGTAACACTTCTAGGCATTCTAGAAAAGAATGCTTGTGATGTGCTAAAGCAAACAACCGTTCTCCCGTTGCAAAGATTTTACCGGAATGGTTTAGGCAGTGAATCAGAATCGAGATGTATTGACAGAAAATCTTCAAATAGGGCAAGGCTTTTTCAGGTGGCTAGTTAAACAATCTAAAGAGAGTGTCTCCTATCCGCAAAAGATCATGAAATTCAGATGTTAACTTTTCCGGATTTAGGCAGTATGTCAAGGATGTGGGATATAATACACTTGATGACCATAATACACCTGAAGTCATCTAAAATACTGAGTAGAACTTTCCAAAAAGTTCAACATCCACTTTAGGCAGGTGTTAAAGCACTTAGATTTGCACTGCTGTCACGAACAGAGGAAGAGATTTGAGCGTTTTGTGGGTCCCAATTTGTCACCACAATAAATTTTTGTACAGAACGCTTCTAAGAGTCGCTGCCAGCTTTTGTTTACCGTAAGTGAACAAAAAACAAAGTCGAGGTGTTGCCAGCCTCACGATGACACGCTTGAGGGATTTACAAATTTAGCGTTTTAACCTCGGTCCTCCGTTCATCTCCCTCAGGTTGAAGAATTTGTTTGAACATTGCTTTTCATGTCATCCGTCCATATTTGATGAGTCATCCGAATGAGGTGAAGCATTTGATGACGCAGCTTCACTCTTACTGCTGCACCATGCGCAGTAGTGCATCTTGGCTTGTCACAGCACAGAACCACTAACGGAGTCTCCTAGCTGATAGTCCCTTCTCTTTGTATAAGCCTCTTCTGAACATTTGCGATGAAATACCCTTCCCCTTGAACAAACATTATTTTTTTGCATCAATAATCCTCCTTAAAACACAGAAAAAATGATCTGTTCCCAAAGATCTGGAAGTTAAGCACATTTGTTCATCTTTCCAAAATTCTGGAGAATGGAACAATCTAAATTCGAGTAAAACCTGCCCGCTCAATGACGCCATTTAGTAAAAATTGTGAGAGATTTATGATCTGCAAGCATCATTTGAAAAATTACATAGCTGCTGTCATATGATTTATTAATATAATAATTTCTTGCTTACCTCTGTTTTCAACTATCGAGCTTAGCAGTAAACAAGTGCAAAGTCATGTCATATAAATCAATAGAAAATGCGTTTTCGTTTCTGCCTCACCTGAAAAATTTGCTTCATGGACTATCAGCAAAAAAAAAAACGAAATATTCAGAGCCGAAAAATGATTTTATTATCTGTGATTCGGCATGTCTCAAATGAGAATATAACCAAAATGAAGTGCATTCACCTTCCTTCGCACCTTGAAATGGATGTGATGTTGGTTCAACGTAAAATATACCCACGTAAAGTGTTCGGAATTCATCATTATTTCTGCACGAAGATGATTCATTGGTTTTGGACAACGGTGTCCCCATCACTAAGGGTTTTTGAGGGGCTGCCGTGAGTTCTTTTGTTTATTTCAGACATGCTAAAAAGATCGATGTTATCCTCGCGAACTGAAAAGCCCTCCAAATATGAGCATTTTGTGAACCCGTATATGGTCGAAAATTGTCAAAGTTTGATAAAATGGCGTATAAAATGCTGAGGTTGAGAAAAAACATCGGATTCTGTCAAAACTATGCTCCATTTTTAAACTCATAAGTTCAACAGGAAAGCCTCCCAAGGAATTGAAACTTATCGGCAGATGCAAAGGCAACGGCGACGTTTCAAATGCCTCACATCACAGACTTATATCCCAATTGCCATGCCTCCTTGGAACTTTGTGCTTGCGGTTAACTTTATAGTGTAATGAAGTAGAAAACGACACGTTTTCGTCTTACAAACATTCCAACGTGGAATGATTTAATCGATATCGTGGAAGAAATAGAGCCCGAGGAAGGAAAATTCCATTTAACTTGACATCAAAAAAGGATGAAAATCCTTAAGGTTATAAAAAATTCACCTCGAATGAACGAAATAATCTCCTGCTTATTAAGAACTTACCTGTTAAGACAGAAAAAACCCACTTAAGTCACACTTTAGCTCAAGGATATTTGTGGCTTACAAGCTGCCGTCATGTTCCAACCCCCCCCCCCCCCACCCTCATATCCATGCGTGAACTTTCCATTTTTTGCGTCGAAAAGATATTTGCCAGGAGAGTAACTGTGTATGGAAGCAATGTGCTGCTTACTTTCAATGTCAAGAGTTGGAATCAATAAGAGGCCACAAGAGAAACAATGTTGCGATCCATATTCGAGAAATAGCAGTTTCGAAAATTTTCACGGATGCTTGCGATGAATTAACTATGAGTTTTTAAGTTATTGCTGCTCATGTTTCTCCATGCAAAATTTCGAAAACAATATCATGTTATGCTTTAAGTATGATTTCTTGAACTTGTTCTCGAGAGTTCTTTAAGCTGTATTATGGTAAAATATATCACAAAATTCTTATAAAATATAATAATATAGTTCATCGAGTCGAAACCTTTATGAGCTTTATTATATTGAACATCAGCACTAGATAAATTATTTGAAGTTCGCTGCATTATGTCCTACAAAAAAATTCTTGACCTCTACTCTCCTTTACAGCGACAAAATATAAATAAAGCTCAAAATGTAGGTTATCAGAATTGTTGCGAAGAACACTGTAGGGAACGCAATTCCATTTTTTTAATGTCGAAAAGGCTCGGAAGAGAGAGCAATTTCCGATATACTCCGATTGTAAGCTTCTCGGCTTGAAGCCTTCTAATTTTTCGCTCGCGCAGATGTGCTTGCAAAGAACCATCTAGGACAGCGTTTGATCAGTAAGACCGTTCCAATGTTTGTTGCTCACCGTTGCTGTTGTCACACTCACGATTCTCATAGATTCCAGTAGCGCTGAAGAAACTCGAGATAATTGGCTTGAGTGTGGATCGCAGTGCGAGTTCCTTCTCATCCCATAAGGTAGCTGCTATTCACTAGACTGAGTCTCTTCCACTCTGCTTTGCTGTACTCTACAGCTGCTACAGATGCCACGGAGAGAATGAAGAATTATGACGCAATATATCCATCTGCCCATTTCACTTGCATTCTAGGATTTTCACCATTTATCATATTCCTAGCAGAAAAGCGAGCTTGGCGAGCCTCCGCATCACTGCAACTTGCCCTATTCGAATGTAGTTAACACCATGCGTCATTTCTAAAGCGAGTTGTACTCATTCACAGCGAACCACATTTTAAATACTCATAGCAGCTAAAGTGAGCGGTGTAAGCCAACATATCCGGTGCAGATTACAACATTCGGGCATTAGCCGTAGCTGTTGTATCGAAAAAGTTGCATTCCAGCGCAGCGGTACTTCAAAACGGCCGCTTCACTAAAATTGCTTATCCATTATTGTTGCATGAAGGCATGATACATCTCGATAACTTGTAATATCCAGAAATAAATCCAAGCTTGAGAGCTTATAGAAGGAGCATTCGCAAACACAAGCTTTACGGAAGATTGACATATTTTGTGATGGAGGTATTGCGTTGCTCAAAGCTCAGTACAGGAGCTTGAGGCCAACTGACACAGCGCCATTCCAAGTGATTTCACAGCTGATTTGTAATAAGCAAACTGTGTGGCCAGCCAGATTTGGAGCACTACGCAAAATATTTGAAAAATCTTCTTCAAAAAAATGTTAGCTAGATGCTTGCAAGACCTGATGGTTTAAAATCTTTTCTTCCGGATGACTACCGCAGGCATCTGCGCTGATTTATAAACAACAAAAATTTTCAACATCCGGGACGAAATTCCA
>JAARMF010001175.1:12128-23231 GCA_022844705.1 Toxascaris leonina | reverse complement strand
ATATATATATGCGAACGCAAAAACCACGTGTATCTTATCGAAACATTACAATAGGTTCATTTAAAAACAAGATGAGTGCCATTCGGCTTGTGCCATTCTATTTGTTCAATAATGAAAATACGAAAATGAGTGAAGTTTCTTACCATTTACAACGCTCTAAGGAGCATTAATTAGCATATTTTGAGAATAAAAATATTCTAAAAAAATAGTTTTTCTTTAGGTGAATAACTTGAGGAAGTATGATCTGATAGCCGATTATCGAGAGGCGGGTAGTGATCTGGAGACAGAAATAATGATCGAACAAGAGATGCACGATTTTGAAGTGGAAATGCATCGTCGAGGTGCTACAAAGCGACGCATCTTGCGCTCAGCGGCTCGTTCTTTGCATCGATGATCGGGAAAAAAAGAACTGAAGAGGCAAGAGAATAGAGAGAGAGCTAGCTGCCTGCCGCTAGTGTGCAGCTGTTTATTTGGACGAATGCAGTGCGTTAGCTGAATCATCGATACGTTTGATCTTCGTTGCTTCCGTGAACACAACCCAGTGAAATGCTCTTCGACTGGCACAATCTTTTTACAGAAGTTGACTTTTTTCTCATATTTTTTTTTAATCGCATTTGTGGTTCTCATCGTAATCTCTAGATGAGTCTTATTCGTTCTGGTATGCCTGCTATGTGACTCGAAATTGTGTCCGTACTTCAATGTTAGCTAGTCTTGGCGTGTTTGCGATTTCCATTTTGCGTGCCGCTTTGTTGAATAACTTTGTATTTTGCAATTTGATAGAAAAAAAATGCTCGAAGATGCGAGTAAAAAAGCCGTTTTTTTTAACCTAAGGTTAACGAGTTTTTTATAATTGCCAGTGAAGAGAGAGAGAGAGAGAGAAGTAGAATTGGCCGAAGGGAATCGCAATAGCAGGTTTGCGTAGAAAAGGCATGGAGATTTGGAGAGTACGATGGTATGCTACCAGTTTTCAAGAAAAATCGAAACAGAGGAAAGTGAATGGATGTTGCTTCGTGCTATTTCCTCTTCCACCTTCTTCATCTATTGCTGTGCTATCACAGCTTTTTTAGTCTACGAATGAGTAGTTTTTTTCCGGCCGCAAAGAGTTGTCGTCGAAGGTTGTAAAGATATACATATTTAAGGTATATCTTGGCTAGGCGAAGTTTTGCCGTTGTAGTTTTTTGTTGTTTTCGTATTATTTCAAGTCATCACTAATTTTATCTAATTGTTTGTTGATTTTTGATGTTTTTCGGAATAAATACTTCTATGATACGATTTCCGTGCATATATAAAACTCAGTGAAAAGCCGTTGTCGAAGGCGGCTGCACCTTTGTTTTGGTGCAATGTTTCGCTTTTCAATTGCTTTTGTATTGCTCAATCGTGAATTTAGTCGATCGAGTGTGGTATGGTGATATATATGTACTATCTGCCGCTAATTATGCAGTTTTTATGCAGTAGTGAGTGAATTGCATCGCTTACTTCAATGCAACTCGACATCGATTCTCGATCTGTTGAGGCAGTAACTTTTTGAGTTTTTAGCAATGGGTGATTTGTTGGCATGGAATGCTGTCTATAAACGTGTGTGGGATGGGGTAGCTAGCTGAGAATTGATATGTAAGCTGTCTATTTTTCAGCTAGTAATGTTGTGGTCCTTGCTTAAAGTGAAGTATCGCTTACGTTATGTTAGCATATCGCTGTTTATCAGAAATTACTTCAGCAAGGAACCTCTGGCTGCTTCTTGCTATCATTTTTTAAAGTCACAGTGCCAGTGATTTTTCTTTAGTAGAAGGCGTTCCTCACTCTGATTCTTTGACTGCATTATGCCAGCAAGTTTAAGAACGCATTGTGCTACCTCCAAAGAGGAGGATAATAATGGGATGGAAAGTGGGACGGATGTAGGTTGGGAGGGGTGTTCTGTTGTTGACATATCACACCACGATAGGGGGGGGCAAGAGACTTGCCGAGGTGTTCATCCGAGAGTGAAAACTTCTGCTATAGTTGCTGCGATTTGCGTGCTTTTGGATTTGCTGAGACTGAATCATGCGATGTGTTCTGAACTCGTGAAATGATAAGATGGAATGGTATTGTAGTTTCTGATAAGGATTTGATAAGAGTACAGGGAAGGCAAGAGGAAGATGCAAACAAGGAAATGTTTTGAAGGATGAGAGAAGGGGACAACCTTGGTGTGGAAGAGGGAACAGATATGGTCTCCGTGCTTTCAGGATGGGAAGAAGAAGGATAACGTCCGCAGTTATATGCGACCACAAAACCTACCAAAATCTTTCCGAATTTTGTATTTGCAATGTCCAGGACCCCAAGGATTCTGATTTGAGACGGTTGAAATATCACTAAATTCTAAAAGTCCTGTTGCCGGAGTAGGTTGGTCGCATCAGTACTCAAGAAATGTCAGCGCTTAATGATGTACTGGGCTTATTTTGATGTATGAACTGGTTTAACCAACGCTGCCTTGGGTTGGCTATCTTCACAAGCATCACTGACAGTTGGTAAGCCATGCGGAATGCGAATCGAATCAAAATATATTAAGTGATGTTGGCGTATGGAAGTTTGATGCAAAATTTCATGCATGTGATTGTACTTCAGCAGCTTAAAGACGCTGCGCGAATATGACCTGCTGCGTGCGGTATACAAGATTTCCATATTTTTGTCGACTACAGTTGCTCAGTGGGTAGAGTTGGATGTCTGGGAGTGACTGGATTTGTTGTTGCTTGGCTTGTGCTAAGGGCGAATTATGCATGTGTGTGATTATACAGCCTTGACGACATTGTTGTTTCTCAGGCGCATAATAATAATAAATAATAACAATGACAAAAATAATAAATAATAATAATGATAATAATAATAATAATAATAATAATAATAATAATATGTACTACGATTGTTTGTTGTTATAAACTTTGGGATGCGCAGAATCGGACGGAGATGTTGATACTGACGTTTCGGTTCATTGAGCCATAATCATAGTAATAACCCTCAAATTTGGGTAATTAAACCATGATTATAATTGTGTGGGTAGTTGATTGTTCAAATCGTCGTATTTTCTAGAGCATATGATGAAATATGAAGCCATAGTTGCGTTATAATTAGCTTTTTGGGAAGAATATGGTTCAGCCGTCGTACATCGATGCGCGAGTTAAGGTGTGTCAACAATTCGTCGAAAATGCAACGCTTCAGGAGATTGCGAACTAGAGAGTGAGCGCCAAGGGGCAGCCACGAGTACGTATGGACACTGTAAGCGGTTAAATTTGGTTTATGTAAGGAACTCGCGCGGTTGATAGAATTATTCGCGGATTATAATAGCTGACAAAAATTATTAACGGACGTAAATCATGGCCGGTTCGTTAAAGAAATCGAAACTAGCAAAGGTTCAATGGGGGAAGTCGAGGCCAATGCCAAGATGCAATTTTCAGGATTGGACTTAAACAGTGGCGTTTGATGACACGAAAAGGGGATTTGGCCGTTATATTCGCAGAGTTATGATTCCATGAAAGGGAGGTGGAGCTTATTTCTGTGCTGTATTGTGTGTATTATGGGGGACGGTAGCTGGGTGGTAGAGCCTTCGCCTCTCAAGCGAAGAGACCCGGGTTCGGTTCCCGGCTGGTCTCCCAACGGATCGCCAGAAGGCTGACCACCAGGCGTTCCAAAAATCTGGTCACAACAGCCATGTGTGGCTGTTAGCTGCATCGATATGGGAATCGATGAAACTGCAGCTGTATTTGTATCTTTGTATCTTTGTATTGCATGTACTAGCATCTGAAAGTGTATGACCTTCGATTACGAAAGGAGACACACGAAAGGTCAATCTGCTTATTTGCAACTTTGCAGTTAATATCATTAATGTGCGATTATTTGTATGAGGAGAAACAGGTTGTACGGTCCAGGCTGTGACAATTTCCCCATAGGAAAACAGCAGAGCGTATATGAGAGCACAGTAAACAAAGATAGTTTTATTGTGGTGATTTGTAGGTGACAGGTGAGGCGAAAATTGTGAAACAAAGAAATGTTTTGTGGCAAATATGATGAAGTGTTAGCAATTGATGCAGTTTGCATCTCTAAATATTGATAAGGTTGACTTACGTGCTATATGATGCAGCTAGTTGAGTTAACCGCTGAATTTTTCTTCTCCTTTTTTTACGATTCAGTTTATTTCGTGGTCGCCATTAGTCATACCCACATAGGTCAGGGTTCACGTTTGTGTTTCACGTTGTCGAATGATTCCTATGTGAGAGAGATTCGTGAGAGCGTCGTATTTTGGCCGAATGTGGTGGCAGTGTACGGATGATCAGTGCAGAGGAGCTGCCCGTGAAGAAAAGGGTTTAAGGATGCGGATTTTTTTTTTTAATTGGAAAATATTGAGATGAAATATCCAATACTGATGCAGGTCTTTGTGGAATTTATTTTTAATTTTTAATTTTTATTTTTATTTTTATTTATTTATTTTTCCAAAAAATTTGCAAATTCCGATTAGGACATGATGCCACAAGACTAATCAAGCGAGCTAAAACTCTTTTGAGACTAAAGCGAGTGAATTGAGCAGAGGGGAATGGAAGGAGCGAAATTTTTCTAGGCTTTTTATTTTCTCTCGATGCTTTCTGAATCCTCGATGGTAGCTGAGTTTGAACTACACCTTCATTCTTCGCAGGCCATTTTTGGTAGTGGCATTTGGCATAATGCAGTGTCTGCTTTTACGATCAGAAATTTTGTCTTCTTCGATAATAACCGTGTTTGTTCGGAAACCGGTTATGGTCGGTGTAGTGATTGCCTCTTTCCCTTGAAATTTGGAAAATATTACGTATTCGAAATAACGCAAGAATACAGCGCACTGTTCTCAGCAAAGAGGTCCGTTGTATCTTTTCAGAATCAGGCAAAATTTTTGTTTGTTGCTTCTCTTCCACACCAGTGCTTCTTTGAATATGTTGGTGCTGTGTAGTCGAATCTGAAATGATAGTCTTCATGCATATACTTACGGTGTTCTTCTCTTCCACCGATTTTTTTTTCGCACGGTTTTTTAAGGTTTGCTTATTCGTGCCGAAATTCGGGTATACATTGTCACTAAATCACTAAATCCGGAGGGAATGAGGATTGGTATGGTTTGCACTGTTCATGTTCCGATGACTTTTTTTAAAAAATGACTCCATCGATTTAGCGATTTGATTTATAATTCGTGCAGATCAAATTGTTGTGTTTGGTTGTTTTTTTTTTCTTCGCATAGGTCTATGATTTTCTTAATAATGTTGTTCTTAGCAATTCTAGATTGGTGATGAGCTCAATTGAACGGCTAGAATAGTAAATATTTAAGGCATTCGCGCAACGTAACATCGTTTACACAAAGGTTCTAACATCATGGCTTATAAAGAATCGCTTACGGTTTCTAGAAAACGTGTACTACCAAATTTGGTATAAAGTGTATAGCGGAGTTTGCCTGATTGCTTTCATGTGTGTGAGTGAAGATTAGCAATGAGAGCTATGGTTAGAGTGCCATTGCATCTTCCTCAAGGCCATCTATTCGGGTTTTCTTGTTTAGTAACATGGAGCGTTGTTGTTTGTACTCACTGATACGGTGAATAGCATCACAAAAATCTATGCGATTAGAGCTGATTGAACGAATGCAATGAGTTTATTTTCCGCTTGCCAGTTAATGTGCATTTGATGGCTTTTAATTGCCTATAAAAATAGTTGAAGTTCATTTAAATAGCTTAAGGTGGCTATCCTTCACATGCTGCTTGAAATGCTGAAGAAATAAAATGAAGGTCATGACGTTAAACAACAGAACGAAAAGTGATGAATCACTTAGAAATGTCGGCAGACGAGCTTATAACCGAATCAACTGTACGATGTTTATCGTAGAAGGGATCAGGTTTGTGATGTGTAGGGAAGAATCCAGCGGTTTTTAAGTCACCTATTTCGTTTCCTCGTTTAGTAATTTACTGAGGTGTCTCCGTCACAAGCCATCCGCAGAATGTTTGCGTGCACACGACGCAAGATTTATCTCACTCATAACTTCTGCCCCCCCCCCCCCCCCCCCTCTTCCTGCCCCCTCCCCTCCCCCAATCATTTTCTAGCCCGAGTTTTACTTTGCTTAGTGATTTAAAGATTCATTTACAGAGAATAAATCCTTTCAAAACTTGCTCTTGTGACGTATAATTCTCAATTTTGATGTCAAAGTCATCCATGAATTTGATACTTCAGAAGTTTTTAGATCCTGGAATGATGGTTTTTCTTTACGAAAATCTTGTCGGCCACTCAGGCTGAAAAAAAAGGCTACGAAAAGTTGGCTTTTTCAGATGGTTTATTGGAGTCCGTTTTAAGTGCAACTCCAAGAATTTTCGTTTTATTGCGATGCTTCTTTTTCATTCATTCATATTGCTTTAAACATACAATAGTATGTGGAGAGATTGGCGATATTCAAAAATGAGAATATCCATGTATCGTGAATGTGGTAGTGTTGACAAAAAGCTGAACCGAGATGACGCACATATTAATAGCATACTGGCTGGCCGTCTACTTCTCTCAAAGGCGATAAGTCAAAGTGGGCTAGAAAAGAAAATGAACTTAATATACCCATTTTTATTGAAAATCTGTGTTGTAGCTGAAAACGATGAAACCGGGAGCGTATCTTACCAGTGATGCTTCTTACCACATAATTAAAATCATTGCATTTCGCATGAACTTATAAAAAGCTCGTCATTATGAAAAAAAAAATTAGTTAAGAGCAGAGCTGAAGTTGGCTTTTTTTTTTCGGCTTTCGACTTGTCCTAATAATGTTGATTGACATACCTGCAGGCATTCCAGAAAGATTGCTGCTATGGGTGAGTTGATTTTTTTTATTTTGTTCTATTTATTTATTTATTTTATTTATTTTTATTTATTTATTTTTTTATTCTTATTTATTTATTTATTTATTTTGATGGTGATGATGATGATGATAACGTTGTTTCGTGAGATATGCTGGTGAGGAGTTGTGCAAAGAAATGTGCTAAGAAGACTGCCTACGGTTCAGTCTTTGTGCCGCCTATTTGGTGGAACATTTTTTATGGATTCCCTGATGTTGTAGCCTCTCTCTTTCGCTTTGTTAGTTAAGTTTTTTTTTTTTTTTTTGCTGGACGTTCAGTAGTATTTTTTATCTTCTCCATTATACCTCCTTTGTGCTTCTCGCATATCATTTAACTAGCGCTTATTTTCTTTACTTTAGGCCTATGATAGCCATTTCTTTGTTGATTCATAGAAGTTTGTGAATTTAACTTGAGCGAAATAAATTCAAAACAGGTTTTGCTTCAAATCTCGCCTACCAATCGCATAATTAAATAAGATGTTTATGGGGATTAAGGAGAGAGTGTTCAAAGTTAGCAATGAGGTGATCGACATCCAGAATACAACCTTGGCAAAAAGTTGTAATACCACTTTTGTTATATTATCAAGAAAAAAGAAAAAATGGTGTCCTAAACCCATCCCACTGATGCCCCATAGGCTTTTCCTTTTGGTGATAGGACTGGATAGGGTGCGGAATATCCTACTTGGCTGCCTTTAACATCGCATTCTTGTTAAGAATTCCAAGAGCCTTCGTAAGTTCAGCTAAATCTTTCTGAAAATTCTCAAGGCGTCTTGAAGATCGGGTGGCCCCCCACAAAGCTCACGCAGTTATGAGCGTTTGAATGAGCTATGAGAAGAAGCGATCAACCATCCGCGAGTCGTCTATAGCGTATAGCGAGGGAATTATAACGGTAATAAAAATCTTTATTTACAGTAAAGAAAGCATGACACCACATGTCCAACAGAATAACTAGACAGAAGCCATACTATATGCTTAGCTATAAACATTGCCGATGACCGTGTGTTTAAAAACCCATAGAGGTTGATGGAAGCACAGATCAAAGATCATAGATAACATACACGCAGGAATGCAAAGTGAACGTTTGTTAATTAATTGCAGCCGACAGGTAGCAGATAGTGTCGACCGATCGCATTACTTAAAGCAGGTCGCTTAAAGCACGACAAATTACCTGCCATATACTCTATAGGAATGACATCTATCGCCAAATATTATATCCAATGCGAAAAATTATTCATGCAGATGCTTCAATATAACGGCTACGATTGTGTAGCTATGAGCAATGCGACCGGAAAAACCGACTGTTTGCCAAACATAAAATTATCCACAGAACAAAGAACTCTGTTAAGAAGTATACCTCATGGCCGTGCAATTTCGATGAATATGTTCAACTCCTTCCCTTTCCGTTCCTCCACCCCCTTCCCCCTCCCCTCCCTTTCATCCCTCTACCTCCAGCAACCATTAAATTTTGAATCTTGGGTTTGTTGAAGAATTTCGATCCGAGTTGGTATTGATATAATTATCGGAAAGTCGAGATGCGTGTTTTTGCAGTTAGTAACTCTGCAGCAATGACTTTCTAATGACACCAGAGGATTTTGATCGTGACTGAAGAGTTTCTATTTTCCAGGATTAAAATCGAAACTAACATAAGAACAATTTAAAGTAGCTATTGTTTCTTTCTTTCAGGCTTAGTTTATCGACATATCTTCCGCTCAGAACAAAAAAAAGTGCGAAAAATATTGAAGGCAGTCCTTGCATTGAGTTCAGCATGAATATTGTGGTGGATTTTTTGATGACCGGATGGGTGGATATGAGGAATGGAATTATAGAGAGTTTATATGAAATTAACTTGTGAGGGATATGTTTGCCAAACTATAATGAATTATGGGGGTCGCTAGCTCGGTGGTAGAGTCTTCGCTTGTTAAGCGAATAGACCCGGGTTCGATTCCCGGCTGATCTCCCAACGGATCGTCAGAAGGTTGACCACTAGGCGTTCCGGAAATCTAGTCATAACAGCCATAGCAGTATGTCCGTTCTATGACTGTTTTCTCTCGTCACAATTACACAGCATAAAACATGGTTGAAAATGTCGTCTATCGTTCTATTTTTTTTTTCAGCTAGTTACCATTCTCATAACCATTTCGTATTGAAGTGCGCTAAAAGTTACTCCTCAAAACTGAATATAGGTCAGCTAGCTTAAATGTTTATAGCTAGACATGAATCATACACTCCTGGCTCATGTTGTTTGGATAATATGACCCTTATTGGTGTATACTCAGAGCAATACATATCGCTGCGCGTGAAAAAAAAAAGATGCAGATGGTGTACGGCAGACAACGAGAGCGGAAACCAGACACTATCGCCAATAGCGTTGACTTCATTCATAGAGCTTAATCGACCCCATATAAGATAAGGGTTGTGAATGGGCATTTCTATAGAATCTCTCATATATCCTCAATGAAAGCTATGGCAGCCATTATTTTTCGAGTTGTGTTAACGGCGGTCGACGAATTCATCTCCTAACATTGTGTACGAATATGGCAAAGGTTACGCATGGTACGAGTTATCACGATGATAGTAAGCATGGGGTCTTAGGAGGAAGCTCGAACGCTAGTAGGAGAGGAATCAAGATGGCCAGAACTAATCGTGGTCCTTTCATAGAACGTTATTTTCTCTTAGAATTTTTCGCCTTCTTTTAAAAACTTGCAAATTTCTCAGTGGATTCAGATGGCTCAACTGTTTTTTTTTTTTTTTTGGTTCGCATATGCGGAAATTCACTTCTGCTATCTCGTCTATCTTACCAATTCTGGGTCGGTCTTCGGAAGGGGTAGTACGGGCGTAGTGAATGCCGAGGAAGCGTAACGAATCGAGACAGTGTTGTAGAAGAGAGACGCGGAGGTTAGAAGTGTTTTCTCGCCGGGGCGGAACGCGATGTGTTGTCAACAAAAGTTGCACCGTTATGAATCTACTCCACTTCTAATTGCACTCATAGGCGTATGCAAGCAAGTCTGATGAAGATATCGTCGTTTTTTTTGGAGCTTGTAAAAAATATTGAAAATAGTCAACTTCTTTGTGAAGTTGAATAGAGCGGAAATGTTATGAGCAAAAAATAATATTCGATTTGCCAAAATTCCCACCGAGCAAGTTCAGTTGCATTGTTGGTAAAGATTTAACGCTACTTGTTGCATGGGATTTTGCCTAATTAATTGCGTTGTTTCTTTGATGTTTTTTTTTATCGGAAGATTTTATTTCATCTTTTTGGAAGTTGGAAGCTTTAACTTAATTTCTATAGGCGCTTCTTCTCTCTTATTACCTATGTGTTATGCGAGATCGTCGAGATTATTTGAAGTGTACTAGGGTGATTTGCATAGTGAAACGTACAGGAGTGTTCGTGTGGCAAGCAGTTGGCATGATCGAGGCGATTGGGTGATACCTCTTAGAGAGAGGCGTGCAGTAACGGCAATGGAGGTGGCCGTCGAGATAGCGAAAATGGTGATGGAGAGTCGTGGAGGTATTGTACCATCGAGTGTGCTTCTTGAAGCCGAACGTATCATCTCGATGGAGGCGCAATTGTCAGTGCAAACGTTCATTGCTCATGAATGTTGCCAGCGTACGGCCAACTCAAATTGTGCTAACGCTCAATTGGTTGAAATATGGACGATTGCGCTTCGAAGGAATTGCCCGAAAAACGAAAAGGTTTCGATGTATTCAATGCTTTTGACCTTTCAACTTTTTCCTAGCTACCGCTTGCAATACGTTTGTTGCTCTTGCTGTATGCAGAGCTCTAACAATTCTCGTTCATCCATAAAAATTTTTGGTGGTAATTAGGTGGCCCATCTTAGGCGCAAAAGGCTGATTTATGTTCTTTAAGCTATAATTTAAGTAAGTGCTTGTTTTTTCATTATTTTTTGCTACTTTTTATATATTCCATTGTTTAATGTGTTCTAGGGTTTTTACTGCAATTTTCAGACGCCATATTCACTTGTAAGAGTGTTGCTGATCAAATATGTTGTACTAGAGGGAGGGCCTCACTGAACTGCGCTTATGTGCTGTCTTATGACCAGTTCTACCAATAAATGCGGAAACGATTATGGTGCGCAGTTTTATTGCTTTTTGAGAGGAATAAAAAGTGCAAGTCGTTTTACCTATCCGTATGTTGCGTAGAAAAAGAAGCAATGGAGCACATAAAACTCTGGGAATATATCAGCGCATCCGTTTGTGCTTTTCGCAACTTTTTATCTCTAACGGGAACTGCATTG